>JAABKK020003636.1:0-27870 GCA_011634745.2 Catotricha subobsoleta
AAATTTAACTTATTTTCAAAATCATTTATACACGTTACTCAGGAGACCAAATGCTACTTAAAAAATGATGGTACCGGTAGTTCTGAAAAATTCGATCCACCCTAATCTACATTCTACATATGTCGATGTCTAAGTAGATGTATTTAAATATATTACTTATATGAATGGTATACATATAAGTAGTAGCACATATGAATATACTGTAAATAGTAACATAATACAACGGTATATTATTAATTTAAATGAAATGCATCTAAGAAGAAACCAATTTTCTATAACTATAGTAGTAGTATAGGCACATATAAAATACATGAGAATAAAATTATAAAAAAAAAAAATATATAAATAAAATGAAGAAGAACTATAAGATTTAGATTACTTTTTTCCATCTTCTTCTTCTTTTTTCTATTTTTAATGTTAAACACAAAATAAAATAGAAAGTAAGATTCGTTGTGTCATACATTTTTGGAAGTTTTTGATTAATATCTAATTGAATAAATTGAATGATTAATCGTTCAACGAAAAATATTTTATTATTTAGTATAATTGATTGATTTATGTACTTGTCGTCAACTTGTCGTTATGTCGATTATACCAAAGTCAAACTCCTTTTTATATAAAACATGATGACGAACAGTTATATTTTATTATTATTCAATATTCTTGATACATGATATAATAAAAATCCTCTACAAGAGCGTTTAGCAAGCCTTACTACTACGACTGTCTAGTAGTTGTGTAGATATTTTATTATTAATAAGAAGTTACAAATAATGTATAGCTTAGTTGACTTTGTTGTTGTTGTTTTTTTTTTTATACAGCGGCCATTTATTATTTAATATGATTACTGTTTTCTAACAACAACAATATATTTTTTTATATATACATTTTTTTTTTGTTTGCATGTTTACATTTTTATCAATATATTAAACATGCCTATCAGTAAAACAACCAAATATCGAGAAAGATATATAGAATATAGAATATATGTGAATTGTGAAACGTTCAATAGGTACGGTACACTCTCGTAGTCCGTACTTCTTTTCTTTCTATTTTCATCTATATTTCGATATTATACATGATTTATTGCTTCTTTTTGGGGGGGGGGAGTTAAAGGGGTGCTTTGCGGGTGATGTGGGTTTGATTATTTAGACGGAAATGTTTTTGGAACATTGAAACTTTTCTAAGTGGATTGCAATAAACAAGTTTTTGATGTTCGACAAACATCAAGTTTGTTTTTCTCTACATATGTAATGTGGGAAAGTTTCAATATTTGAACAATTTTGGCTGCTGTGTATGTAATTATAGATATTATTTAAGTTTAATATTATTAAATATTTTATGGAACATTTTACGTAGTTATTGAAATATTTTCTATTGAATGAAGGAAATAAAACACTTTGGAAATGACTTTGTTTAAATAGAAATCATTTTGTTTTATTATATTATATAATAATAGTAAGAGTACTTATAGTTTTTTGCAAATAATTGATTTCGATGTCTTAAATCAAAGATGGATATTATATATTTACAACTGAAACACATAAATAAATATTTTGAAATAAAAAAAAAATAACCGTTTATGAATTATTAGAATTCAAAATACGTAATATTTATAAATATAATTCAATTTGTTTTTTTTTTTGCACAAATTTATGTAAATTAATTAATTTTCTATATAATAGTTTAACAATCAATTTTCATGCTCAATAAGTCTGATTCCTTTCATTCAAATAAGCAATTTATCTTTCCATTTACTTCATTATTATTCAGTTTAATATTAATAATGTTTATAAATTAATATATTGCACCCGCTTTATGTTTACAATCAAACGCGAGAAATATTTTTGAGAGATTTTTCCATTTTTGCGATTTTTAGCATTTTGGCTTATTAATAGAAAATGTATTATATTTGTATGTATTGTTCAAATACATTTCCATTTCTCATACCATTTTTCTTTTATTTATTATTTATTTTTTTATTTATTTATTTTGTAAGCAGTTTAGGAAATATTTTCTTTATTATTTTAGAAAATTTATTTCCATTATGATGGGACTTTAACTTTAGTACGTATAAGAAATGGTAGACAAATATTGATATTATTATTGTTATTATTTTCAATACTGACAGGATAATTGCTAAATAAAAAATGTATGGAAATATTTCTCTGAAATATGTCTATAAAAGTACACATTAATATCCCAGAGTTAATATTACACATTAATAAATTTTGATAAAAATAAAATATCTAATGTTGAAAGAACGCTAAATGAAATTAATTGAAACAATTGAACATTAATTTATGTTGTTTATTTTATGATTTGATATCCAGAAGATTTTTACTAATGTGAAAAAAATGTTAACATTTTAATAATAAATCCCAAGTGGTAAAAAAAAAAAGTGCACAAAAAGAAAAAATGCTTTCAAAAATAAAAAGCAACAACTTATTGTCCCCCGCGTCTTATATGATTTGATCGAAGTGTTGAATTTTGTTAGCTTTAATCCAAAAACGATGAACGATTCAGTAAGTAGTTCTTAGATATATCGTGTTAACTGTCTTCAAATTATTCAGCGTAAGGACTGATTTGAACAGAATCGTTACTATGTATATGATTTTCTAATACCGACTGAATTTTGCTTCGTATATGTATTTACTCGTTCCAACATATTGCACAGCACACAATCAATATGCTGCAAGTAAATGCATATATTCTAACTAGCTTTTGCTACGAACCCGTCACAATCATATTCAATTATTCAGTTCATTTATATTTGACTTTAAATTAAAAGCAAGTAGTAAATATTTAATTTTTATTATGCAGTTTAATGGAGCCCGTATTTCGAAACGATCTCAATTTTTGTGACGAAAAATGCATAAATATTCAATCAAAATTAATAGAAGCATTCAATTACTTGTTACACATGCGAACTTATGTCGGTTTATTTACAATTTTTTCCTTCCAATGAAAAATTAAAATACTTTAGATATTGTTTTTAATTACATTTAAAATGTTTGATATTTAGTACTTAGATAAAAATATTTAGAAATTATTGAGAATGCGCTTGACTCAGATAAATTACGGTTATTCGTACTGTAACTCCTTCTCATATAAACAAAAAAATGTGAATTTTTTTATTCATAATTTCTTTTCATTTAATACTATAAGTAAGTACTTAATCCGTTCTATAAAAAAAATGAAAAAGAAAGAAAGAAAGAAAAAGAACGAAAGAAAAAATTTGAACTGAAATGACTGACCACAATTTATAAGTTATTCTGTTTAACAATATATAGTTACATATATATATTGTGTACTTATGATAATTTTTCTTATTTTTTTTTATTATTATTGTATTATGTTCACTTGTGGCAATTTACCATTTTTATGTTCATATACGAACACTCAATAAATCAACTTAAAAAAACATTCCCACACAGTTCACTTGACTTAAAATACCAATAAACGCACAAAGTTCGATTAAGTTCCATTAATTTAACTGCATACTAATTGTTTTCCACCTCATTAAATTTCAGAATAATTTTTAAACAGTTAAAAATAAAAAGCGAGAGATACTAAATATAGCTGGTGGCTGGTTGGTTATACATATACATGTTAAAAATTATAGAATATATAAGTAAATATATTTATCATATAAAAAAAAAAAAAAAAACGAATAGAAATAAAATGAAAGCGAAACAGAACTTTTTTTTTTTATTTGGTTTTATACCTAAACAGTCATACTCTCTGAAACGTACGTAAAATAATATGAAAAGGCATAATAAAACAAAAATAACAATAAAACGATGTAGAGTAGAGAAGAAAAAAAAATGGTATGTACTGTGCAGAATGAATACACACAGAAAAAGTACAATTAAAATATACAAAACGGTCGTAAATAAAATTGTGGAAAAATGGCAAAAAAAAGAAATAATAAAAAAAAAAAAATTAAATAAAAAAAAATGTAGTGAGCAAAAAAATTATGGAGAAAAACAAAAGAAAATATGTGAATAATAAAGTCAAAAAATGAAAATGTATTGGTGCAATTTTATGCAGTGTGATACACACTTTCAATATGAAATTTTTCTATATATTATCTATCCATTTTCGCAACATGAGAAAAATACCTACACACACATAAACGAGAAAAAATAAATATATATACAAAATAAAAAAAAAAATTGGTGACTTTGGATATGGATGGTAACGTACACACGGAGAAAGCGCAACCAACCATCCAACAAGCAACCAACTAACCAACCAAACCCTACCCTACTAACAGCAACAAAATGTGTCTGCGTATTCGTTAACCTACCCCGAGTTTGTGCAATGTAAAATTCGTCGGTTTCACATCGTCACGAAACACGAATATAACAGAAAAAAAAATAAAAAAAAAAATTATTATAAAATTTTGATCTGTGTTTCGTTGGAGATGGTGTCGTGTGTGTATATATAGGGGTTTTACAACGATTTTCGTGCCAGTCTGATTTGAAGCGTTCGAGTGGAATGACTAAACGGCTATCTACCGTGGATATGATTAAAAATAAATAGTGAGTGCTGAGTTTGTTGTGCTCGTGTGTAGTAGGTTTTAACTTATTTTGTGATGTTTCATTCTTTGTAGAAAATATAATAATAATAATAATAGAAATATAAGGCAATCCTTATATATTAACTAAATATATAACTTCTACCTTTCAAATAAAATCGAAAAAAAATATATATATAAATATAAAATAAATAAAATAAAATACAATTTCGGGTATGTTGGAATTGGATAAAATTATTATGTAACACAGTGGTTCCTGTTATCTCATGGAATAAATGTATATAAAAATAGTGATATATAATTAGTGAAACACACAAGAAGAAAATGTGTATAAAAGTGTTATGGATGGTGAATGATGCTGACAAAACGATAAAATAACAAATTAAGTGTCCCACAGTTATTTGCAGCATATGAAAATACAAGAAAGAAGGAAAAAAAAATAATAATAAATAAATTAAGTAAATAATATTATATGTAAGTTAAAAGACTGGAAGGATAGAACACCATTCTATGACACAATCCCACACAATATATTTACCATACATACAGTATTTCTAGAGAATTATCATGTATTCGCTGACGGAAATAATTTTTGTGATTTTGGCAATATTTTGTCATTCGATAAAAACCGATATTAATAATCAACAGCACCAAGATACAACTATGAAATTAAGCACTTACATGGACACATCATTAAAATATGATGCACCAGATGATTGTCGATTTTCAATCTATGGAAATGAAGATGTTGCATTATCATGTAATTTGCGTACAATTAATAGTGAATTTGATACAACAAACTTTAGTGTTATACCATCAGATCATACCGTTTCATTGTCGGTTATTTGTAACGACACAATAATGGCAAAAAGTTCGCTAGAACCAAAAAGTTTTATTCATTTAGCACGGCTTAAGGAATTGTCATTGGAACATTGTAAAATAGCAAAGTTTGGCCAAGAAGTTTTGTATGGCTTGAGTGACTTGAAAAATCTCACAATTCGTACACATAATATAAACTGGCCAGCATTAAGTTTAGATATTGAAGTTGAATCATTTGTACATACCAAAAACTTGGAAAGATTGGATTTAAGTTTAAATAATATATGGTCATTGCCGGAAAACTTATTTTGTACATTAAATGGTTTGAGTTTTTTGAATATCAGTTCGAATCGATTGCAAGACATTAACGATTTGGGATTTCGGGAGAAACCAAAGGACGAAAATGTTACATCAACGAACTATCGTCACACAGATGTTGCACAACAGCAAACTACTAAACAACCATGTATTTTAGATGTGGAATCATTGGACGTGTCCAATAACCATTTTGTTTTATTGCCGGCAAACGGTTTTGGGATGTTGAAAAGGTTAAAACACCTAAAAATTCACGATAACGAGATATCTATGGTTGATGATAAGGCCTTGGGCGGCCTTCGAAATCTACAAATATTGGATTTAAGTTCAAATAAAATTGTAGCACTCCCATCGGAGTTATTTAGAGACCCGGCCCAATCAATACAAGAAGTGTATCTACAGAATAATTCAATTAGTGTACTATCGCCAAAACTTTTTTCCAATTTAGAACAAATCCAAGCACTTGATTTGAGCACAAATAAAATAACATCAGCTTGGATTGATAAGAATACATTTGCTGGACTTATTCGACTTGTTTTGTTGAATTTATCAAACAATAAAATAACAAAACTTGAGCCGGAAATATTTTCCGATTTATATACACTTCAAATATTAAATTTGCGATATAATCAGCTTGAATCAATTGCCGCTGATACATTTGCACCAATGAATAACTTGCACACCCTGCTGCTTTCGCATAACAAAGTGAAATATTTAGATGCGTATTCATTGAATGGGTTATATGTACTGTCACTATTATCTCTGGACAATAATGCTTTGACTGGTGTACATCCTGAAGCATTTAGAAATTGTAGTTCATTACAGGATTTAAATCTTAATGGGAATGAGTTAAGAACGGTACCATTAGCCTTAAAGGATATGAGACTTTTGCGTACTGTTGATTTGGGTGAAAATCAAATAGTTTCACTTGATGAGCCTGGTTTCAGAGGCATGACCAATCTGTATGGTCTACGATTAATTGGAAATAATTTGGAAAATATCACAAAAACAATATTTAAAGATTTACCTAGTTTACAAATATTAAATTTGGCGCGCAATAAAATTGTTCACATTGAACCAGGTGCATTTGAAATGACATCAAGCATACAAGCAATTCGTTTGGATGGAAATTTTTTAACCGAAATAAATGGACTATTTGCTCAAATGCCAAATCTATTATGGTTAAATATATCTGATAATAAATTAGAACATTTCGATTTTTCACAAATTCCCAGTGGACTGCAATGGTTAGATTTACATAAAAATGAACTTGTCGAACTAACAAATAACTATGCATTGGATAATCAACTTAAATTACAAACTTTAGATGCAAGTTTTAATCGGTTACAGAAAGTGACACCGAATTCAATACCAAATAGCATTGAATTACTATTTTTTAATGATAATTTAATATCAATGGTGGAACCACATTCATTTATGCATAAGACAAATTTAACAAGAGTCGATTTATATGCTAATCAAATAACAAGTTTAGATGTTAAAGCATTACGTTTGCAGCCCGTATCAATTAATAAATTACTACCAGAATTTTATATTGGCGGTAATCCGTTTATATGTGATTGTAATATCGATTGGTTGCAGAAAATTAATCAGGTAAGCATACAACACATAATTATTGCTTCATTAAAATTAAATTTTTCATTTTATTTTGTATTTGAAGTAAATTGATTTTTAACGCTTTACGTACAAATTATTAAAGCAATTTAATTCATTTCAAGAAACCTGTATTAATTTCTTTGCATACATATTTCTCTTTCAATTAAATTTTTCGTAAAAATTCATTTTCTTTAATATCAAAGCAAATACTCCAAAATCATATATATTCTTCATATCTTTGAACAATAATATCAATTACTGTTGATATCAAATAACAAACAATATACAATATAGAAAGTATAGCCATACACAAATTCTAATTCAGAATTCAGAATCTACCAAATATAATATTATTATGTTTGAATGCACAAATATATAATATATAACAATTCAGTTGAACATGCACTCAGAATATGTTGATTGTGTATATAGTTAAGAGTAGGTAGTTTTGTTAGGTAGATACACTTTGTTTATTTACATAATAACAAACATCAAACATAAGAAAATTGTTAATACAATATATCCTCAATTTTGTATGCACAATCATGTAATATGGATAAGAGACCATAAGATTTTCATTTATATATATGTAATTATGTGCATTTATATACATATATATTTATATGTATATATAATGTATATCGGGTTTTGTTATAGATACTTAACACAAACTCTTCAACACAACTTAACTCACACAAAGCCGATAATTATACATAGCCGAGTCCTCGAACTAGTATTTTAATATACAAAATCAACCAGTATCAGATCCCCAATCATACCATTCAGATTTAATATATGAAAGAGTTATGGTGTGCTTTGTAGGTGCAAACAATGTTAGATATTAATCTATATAGTCTTAGCTTAGATTTCATAATATTATAATATTATTAAACTTATTTAAATAAACTGATACTCATGTTACGAAATTGATTATATTCTTATAATATATGGTATGGAGAATTCAGTAACGCTACACAAACATATTACCACTTGAACAAGTAGATATGTATTCAATAGGTATCTATTTGTATATAAATGTTGGATAAGAATAATTATAAAATATTATACACCGATATCCGAGAATCATGCTTGAGAATAAAAAAAAAAAAAAAAATATATTTATTATATACCTGTACTATATCGTATAGAGAGATGATGTAAGAAGGATAGACTTAATTGTTTTCTGAATCATTAGTGCAACATATATCCACTTATAATGAGAGTATGATCAAAGTTCAATAACAATATAAACCTTAAACCTATTGCAGAACTGAAGTTAATCTGTAAATATTGATTTTATTCCAGTATACTCGTATCTTTATATTAGATAATTATAGATTTATTTGAGAATTTTGTTTGTTCTCTAATTTAAATATAGAAAATTATCTCCTCTCCGTTCATATTAAATTTTCGTGAAGAAGATTATTGCAAAAGTAAATTTCTATTTTCGGTAAAAACTTAAAAAAAAAAATATATCATTAATGGTTTTTTGACCCGCTTAGATAGAGATTTTCCTGTATTTTGAATAGCAATAGATAAAATCGAATAATTTCAATTTAAATGATTCATACAATTGCAATTACAGACAAATGGAAATTCTGTTATCTTTTTACTTATCTTTTATAGAAATATCTCACTTCTTGGAATTATTAAATTATTATAATTTGTGAATATTAAGTTTCGATAAAATATAATAATTTATCTTCATTATTCATATTTTATTTAGTTACTCATGATCCAATAGCACAATTATCATTTACGAAGAGGTATAATTTTGAATATTTATCTCCATCTACATAACTTTCTTAATTGTATTTAGAATTCTTGATAACACTATTGCCCCAGTGCTATTCATATATTTTACCAAAATATAAATGGTAATTATTATGAGCTTATCTTAATGCTATTCTAACCAAAAAATAAAAAAAAAACAGGCAAAAAATAAAACACTCACACACAAAATCTTTAAAATAATATTACTCACATCACAATCCCTAAACATTCTGTTTCCTCTTACAAAACATTTATTTAATCCCACATTTTAAGAAAACAAAATTACCAGCAAAAAAAAATAATAATAATAAAAAAGCAAAAAATAAATAAATAAAAATGAAATGTTGCCTAAAATATTATAAAATCGAGGAATATAGAACTACGTTAAGGGTTTTGCTCGGGTATTTTGGTAATAATATTAATGAGTAATAAATTAGAAGAATAAAAATAAAAAAATGCCTGAAAAAAAAAAATTTTAATCTGGCATGAAGTAGGTAGTATCTCTTCAGCATTCAGCATAGGAAAAGAGAAAAAATATGTAACTTTTGAATATACAGATGAAAGGATGTGATAATATCTTTACTTATTTTAGCTAGATAATAATAGGAATTTGTTAAAGAAATTATTTTTTAATAAATTATTTTACAATCGTATTACAAATGATGGAAATCTGATTCATTTTGAAATAAATTTAATTATTATCCAAGTAAAATTTTTATAATTGTAAATAATATCTATATTTTTCTTCAAATGCAATTCTCAATCTTCCAAAAGCTTTACAAAATTAATATCGTTGAAATTTTTAATCAAACTTTTAAACTAATTTAAAATTAATATTTAATGATAAAGTTTTATTGCTTTTTTCACAGTAATTGTTTTTAAATAATTTTAATGAATATCTAAATTATAAAAATAAAAAAAAAATTAATACTTCATTTAAATATACTAAGATTATTAGTCTTTTGTCGAACAGACCTCTATATACTTCCAACAAACTAAGCATCAAAACAAAAGACGATCAAAATTAATATGTTTCTGGCTCTTATAAATAGAAAAATCTTTTGTTTCTTAGTACAATAATATATTGTTGAAATAGCCAGTCAACGGACTTGTAACTTTTGAGTGAAGAATCTAAATACAATTTTTAATTGACCTTTACAAGCAAATTTTATACGCGCTAATATAATACCTTAGTGTTTAAATACAATTTTTTTTCTTATTAAGTCTTGGCTTTGGGTTTTTTTTTCTTTTTGTTCTGCACAATATTTTATCTGACAATTACAAAGACAGAATATAATAGAATATATTAAATGGTTTCAATATAAGAAAAAAAAATAGCTATTCAACATCTATTCAATTCAATATCTGGACACACATCCAATATATAAAAAATCTATAACTTTAGATTCTACCGAAGTCTATTTTGTTTCTTCTCTTCTACTCTTTCTATTTTTTATTTTTTTTTATATAATAATTTTTTTTTTATATCTTTTTCTAAGAGTTTATGACATTATAATAATATATTTTGGGACAATACGGTTATATTTTTATGGCGAACATTTTACACAATAAAATATAATAAGGCTAAAAGCAACTAAGAGGTACTAGACTAGCTACGTATATCTCAATATAGATTTCGATAGGTACTCATAGCAAATAGAATTCTGAAGCCTCTTTCATCATATTATAACTGCCTGAGCGTTTGCATTGGGCCAATATAATTTAATAAAATTATCACAAAATAAGTATTTGAAATGTAATAAAAGAATGTTGTTCATCTAATTATATATTTACACTAATTCTACGTGTAAGAAAAATTTCTTTGGAGACTTAAACTTTAGAATTGCAATTTATCTAGAATATATTGATTTACTTTAACCTTTATCCACTGCCTACGCAGTCTAATCTATCTGATAACACGTAATAGTGGATCAAAATTGACCCATACTTACTTATCAGTCATTTGAAAAAAAAAAGAAAAGATTATTGAAATTCATATAATCCTCAAAAAAAATGCATATATATACTATTGCTGACTATGTCTCTTGAACATATAAATAAAACTTTTTTATCAAATTTCGACCAAAATTCATGCTAGCTTAAAAGTAAATTTGTTTTATCCAATTGTGATTCTAATAAATATAAATCCAGAAAAATGTTCAAGCACAACTAAATGTGTCAATTTTGACGTGAAAACAATAAAACTAAAAAATAAAATAAAAAAAAAACAATTTCCGAAATTTGATTTGAAAATATATTTTTAAATGAATTCACTTCAAAAATATTGTACTTGAGATGAAGATTATAGATAGACATCATAAAACTAAACGAAAAAGTCAATATAATAAAAGAAAATTATGTTTGAATGAATGAAAAGTGCAATGAACGCGAACAAGTGAGCTACGCGCGTATTTCGTCTAATATCTTTGAACAATAATAAAAGCAATAAAATTTTATCGTTTTGATTGTTGGGTGTGCGACGCAAGGTACTTACTTACCATTTTCAGTTTTTTCTCCCTTTATTTCTTTTTTTTTCTTTGTTTTTTATTCAAATTACGAATAATTTTACACAAAAAATAAAATAAAAAAATAAAAAAAACTTTGCAGACAAAATTGTGTGTGCGGACTTTAAAATAGCTGTAGCTACTGCTTGAAGGTATATGTGTAAAGAGTTGATGATGATCCAGCGATTATTATCATCTTATTTTTTTGACCTTTTCAGGTTAAAATTAATATTATTTTTTTTCGTTTTTTCATCATCTATTTTCTTTGTGAACTCAAATAAAACGTGACATGCGGACGTAATCGTTTAATATTAAATTGTCTAACGTCTATGATAGAATTACCTAAATTCATTTTAAAATTAATTAAAAATCTTTTTACACATTTATTAATTTATCCAATGTGTGTTACAATTTAACAATATAATCAAGTTTTAGCTTAGAGGTATTGAATAAAACCGATATAAATATACAACAGTATTTCCTATTATACGTTACGATGTTATTCTATTGCTTATAGAAAACCTATATTCGCTTCACAATTTAATACTTTTGTACAGAGATGAAATGTTTTTATTCTATAAAATATAATAAAATACATTTTCTATCTGTCTCGTTATATTTGCTCTGTGCTGTTTTCTGTTCGAATTTCACAATATTGTTTTTGCAATTGAATGGAATTGCTACATTTTTTTTTCTTCCATGTTTTATTTTTTATTTTATTTTATTTTTTTTTATTTATATTTCTATTTCTATAATATTATAGATTGTGATAGTAGCATTCATTTTAGTGTAGCTACTGTGTAATAGAAAAATGGTGAATAGAAATGTGAATACAAAGTACACAAAACCAACTAAATGGGATATTTTCTCAAAATTAAATCTGGATTTACGATATCGCTTTTTTGTATACTTTCACTTCGATTTTATAAATTCGGTAACTGTAAACGGTAACAGTATACACTAAGTACATTTCCAGACATTTTTAATGTTAACGTACCAGGTTTTCCGCTATATATATATGTAACTATATGTAACAAAGCAAAGGCAGTTTATTATAGAAAAAAAAGAAATGAGTACCCGCAAGTTATTATATTGTAGTTGAGAAATACACGACTCTGTAATAAAACTTTATAAATTACAAATAATTTTATGAACTTTGCCAAAATATATACTTTTCTATCGCGCACATTCGTATTCTCCATAAAGTAGATATTTAAAAAAAAAAAGAAAAAAGAAAAACTTTTTATTTGTTTATATTATTATATAATTTATACCGGTAATGATAAAAACATAACGAAACATTCAAGCTATTTGCTACAGGATAATTTTTATAGTAAGCTCAGCTCTACTTAATATGTATAGATATGAAAATTTATGGTTATATGCTCAGTTGTTTTTGTGTGTCTTACATTTAGCTTTTAGATAGGTTAATATCGTACCATTGTAAATTCAAACATTCATAATACATAGTGAACGTGCACGAATAGCAATTATCAAAATAGCTTTCAAACCTTAATCACCACAAAAAATATAGGCCCATTTATTCCCAATTAAACAAGGTAACATAATTTTTAAATCCGCAGTAAAACACCACCTGTTGTCATCCTCGCACCTCCTCTCTGCACCATATCCAAAAACACATTCGCAAACACATATATTATTTATAATTATTGATATTCACCTCAACTGTATTAAGTTTTTGTATATTTGTATATATTTTTTAAAGTATCATTTTCAAAATGCTATAAAATGTCCAAAACATAAGTTTTTTGTAGGTGTAATTGTTGGGGGAAACATTCGAGCACTTCAATATGTGCTAAGTAAAAAAACCATCACCCTGTGGTAAAACAATTTTTTATTTATTTTTTTCATTTTGCGTTTGCCATCTGTATTTATTCCAAAAGCAGTGAAAAGCCATGCAAACCTAAAACTATATAATATAATATGATCCCGAAGGGGGCCAACTTCGAGGTATTGATTTTATGTGGATGATGCGAACTTTTATAGCAATGGCATTTTGGTTGAGATAACTAGTAACGTGACATTCAACAATGATGACGGCAAAACATGAAATTATACTTGCCGTTACATTTAAAACCTAGAAAGAGGGAAATTATTAATAATAATAATATTAATACATAATAAGAAAAAGAAAAAAAACAAATACCTATAACTTTTGATAACCTATCTGCATATTTGATTTTTAATTCTGTGAAAATAATTTTCTATTTATTTTAAATTGACTTATTGCATATATTACTTTAAACATACAAATTCGTTATAATTTAGAATTTCAATTAATTCTTATATACTTATTCCATTAATTTCTAAATATCATTCTAAATATTAAAATACATAGTACAAAAGTGATAATTAATATATTATAGACACTAATACTATATTTTGAAAAATTAGACTGATTTGTGAAATATTAGAATTATGTCAATGTAACTATAAGACGATAGAAAGTTTTTAGTATTCCTAAAATTCAATTAAATAAAATAAATAATCAATTAAACGAGATATAGATTTATTATACGAAATTTAAACATAAAATTGTAAAATAATGCTGAATGCCAATTTATGTAAAATTGACATTTAAAATGATATCATATACGAGTATGAAATGTAACTAACAGACAAAATGAAAAGACTATAGATAAGTTTTAGTTAACATTATAAGTTTAGCATAAAATTCTAAGTTATTAAAATATGTAAATTTTCATATTTCGAAATCTATACCAATCTATGAGTCACTCAGAATGACTTGGAAATATGACAGAACGAATGATTTATATTTATTATATTTGGAGTTCTTGAAAAGCAAAATGGTATGAAAAGAAATCATTTTGCTTTTTTATTTCACCATACCTTTATCAAAATCTTTAGTCACAAGAAAAGCGTTTTTGAATTTTAAAGATATGTGGCAATTTAAATCATATTAAACATCAACAAAAATAAAAGAAAAGAAAAGAAAAGAAGAAGCATAAAGTTAAAGATAAAATTTAAACACTGCGTTTATGAGTGAAATAAATTATAAATACGAGACACTCAAGAACCGTTTTTATGTTTTTTTCTGCTTTACTTTACTTTATGCTCACTACCATAATCGTTGAAGAAAATCAATATCGTTTAGCAAATATTGATAAACTATGTTCCCCTTAGAAAGTTAAACAATATCTAACAATTCATTTCCATTATGCAACGCATATTTTTCTGCACTTATCGAAATTTAAATAATGACTAAGGAACTTCAATGTATTCCAATATATTTTCACTGTTTAGTTTTCACTATTATAGAATGCTGTAGAATTTTTATTCTTTACTTTTGATTTTCTTGCTTTGTTTTTGCTTCCATTAGGAATTCTGCATTCAATTCATCGTTAATACGCATATGATAAAAAGTTAAAAAAGCAAGCAAAGAAAAATAAAACACGCACACATACAAGCTACACATTTGCAGATAGAAGGATGCTGCACGTGCACCTAATACAAGATTAATTCCATTTTGTTTTTGTTGATTTCTATCTCGAATTTGATTAATTGATTATTTATAGTAAAACTCTCTGTAATCTAGCTCTACGCTTCGCATATATTATTTTCTATGGAATATGGGTTTGGTGTTGATGTTGGGTACTATGAAATCTGTAGTCTAGTTTATGCAAGTATTTCGAGTATATTTGAACATTGTACGTAAACAAAAGATGAACGAAACAAGAAAGCAAACAACATTCATTGTATAAATAAAAATAATATTATGTTATGTGTTACGTATTCGATTGCTTGATGTGCTTTCAATGTTGACTGTTGATTATATTTATTTATGTACTATACCATTTTACCAGTCACAGGTTAACATTTTACCATTTTACCTCTAGATATAAGTTAGAGTTGAATACACGTTTATCACAATAGTGCATTTGGCTTATACTTACCTCAATGCTGTTCATATTGTATCTTTTCTTATATTTGATTTTTTTTTTCTTTTTCTTTCTTTTTATTTAAAAAATTTATTTTTCTATTTTCAATTTTCAGGTTGAATCACGTCAATATCCACGTATAATGGATTTAGAAACTATCTACTGTAAACTACTTCACAACCGTGACCGATCCTTTATACCATTAATCGATGCTGAACCCGTACATTTTCTCTGTACATATAAAACTCATTGCTTCGCATTGTGCCATTGTTGTGACTTTGATGCCTGTGATTGCGAAATGACATGTCCAAATAATTGTACATGTTTCCACGACCAATCTTGGTCAACGAACGTGGTTGAATGTTCAGCAGCTGGATATATATCAGAGATGCCAACAAATATACCAATGGATACAACTGAACTATATATTGATGGAAATAATTTGGGTGAACTTAGTGAACATAGTTTCATTGGTCGTAAGAATTTAAAAGTACTGTATTCAAATCATTCAAATATTCAAGTGATTTATAATACAACATTTCATGGTTTGAAAAAATTGACAACACTACATCTGGAAAATAATAAAATTTTACGGTTTCTTGGACATGAACTGGGCGCATTAGAAAATTTACGGGAATTGTACTTGCAAAATAATCGGATATCGTATATTGGAAATCGTACATTTATGGAATTAAGAAAATTGGAGGTGTTACGTTTAGATAACAATAAATTGATGCATTTTGAAGTATGGCAATTGGCGTTAAATCCATATTTAGTGGAAATTGCATTGGCCGACAATATGTGGTCATGTGAATGCAATTACTTGCATCGTTTTCGCAACTATTTACAAACCAATACAGAAAAAATAATCGATTCGAATCGTATTGCTTGTGTTTATAATAATTTGACAAGTATTTTAAAAGAGAAAAATGGTGCAAAATGTACGCTTAAAGACGGTGGTATTTCAACAATTGTACGACCACAAGATATTGAAAATTTATTGCCACTGTTGCTTGCGGCCACCTGTGCATTTGTCGGTTTCTTTGGTCTTATTGTTGGTATATTTTGTTATCGAAATGAATTAAAAATTTGGGCACATACCAATTGTCTTCCAGCTATGTGTTATAAATCAACTAATTTTATTGATGAATTTGATAAGGATCGTTTGTATGATGCTTATATAACATATAGTTTACAAGATGAACATTTTGTTAATCAAATATTAGCGAATACATTAGAAAATGATGTTGGTTATCGAATGTGTTTGCATTATCGTGATTTTAATGTAAATACTTACGTAGCCGATACAATTATTGAAGCTGTTGAAAGTTCAAAGCGTGCTGTTTTAGTTCTATCAAGAAATTTCTTATACAACGAATGGTCAAGATTTGAATTTAAAAGTGCCATCCATGAAGTACTAAAACGCAGACGTAAATTGATTTTTGTATTGTATGGTGATTTGCCACAACGAGACATTGATGCTGATATGCGTTTATATTTAAGAACGAATACCTGCATAGAATGGGATGATAAAAAGTTCTGGCAAAAATTACGTATTGCATTGCCGCACATACGCAAAAATAATTGTTTAGCTAAACGATCGGCCGTTAATATATATGCAACAACACAAAATTATAATACAGCAAGTCGTAGAGCAGATTACGCACGTCGATTAGATTGTAATAATTATGCAACCATAAATGATTGTGTTGTTGGTGTTAGTGGATCGGGTATTGGAATTGGTGGTGCTAGAAATTGTGATAAATATGACACAGTTAGTTGTAAATATGGTACAACTAATGAACGTCGACATCATTCAGCGTCATCGACAATTAGTAATGCATTACATTCGAAGACATTGGATCGACATCATGAGTATGCGGTACCAACAAATTGTCTAAAAGGTACATTCGAAAATTTCAATAATAGCTGCGAACGAATTGGCGAGAATTTTGAGTGTGTTGCAGCAGCAAATACAACATCGACGACAGGTAACAAACATTCAATATTACCGGGTCGCTCTTGTAGTGATTCCAGTGCGAATAGTGCTTGTAGTGCAAATAGCGGAAATAATAGTCTTGTAGGTGGTAATGGTGGTGCAGTTTCAAATAATGTTTATAATAGTTATAATAATACCACCAATAATAGTAATTGTTGTAATAATTCCAATTGTGTTGGTGATGATTGTTGCAATAATAAATGTGATTTAAATTGCACCCTCGATAGAAGACTGCCACAAGCAATGTGGGCGTAACAGTTACTCAAATCACCCAGGTTAGTTAATGAAAATATATAAAAAAGATATGGTTCTTAAAAAAACAAAAAAAAAAATATTATTATAAGGATAAAGCATATTCATTACACAAAATTAAGGAATAAGTGAAAACGATAAAACTTGCAAAACATACTTAAAAACCAAACATAAAATTTAACATGTTTTTTCGCATTTAGATAAAATTTATTAAAAACTATTATTAACGTAACGAGTATTGATTAATATTATCAACATAAAACATAAATATTTATTAGGCAGCTTTTTTCTTGAAAAAAAATTTATGCATTCCATTTTTAAATGAAATTTATTATAAAACTTATACCTACTTACCTTACTTACATCAAAATACATAAAAATAAATAAATAAATAATAAAAATAAATTTAATAAAAACAAATATATAAAAAATATACCTATCAGTTAAATACCTATGTGAAATATGAATACAATAAAGAAAGAAAAATAAATAAATAAAATGTAAAAGAAAATAAAGGCTATGAAAACACTGCCAAGCCAAAGTATTTACTTACATAAATGTACTTAATAATAATAAATAAAAAAGTAAAACCACAGCATAACCGACCATCCGAACATTTATTTCAAATTTTTTTTTTTTGTTATATTCTTAAGAATACCAAAACAAACAAAACAAAAAACATTTTTTCTTATTTCAAGAGAAATCTCATTTATAAAACCAATAAATAAATTCATTACAATTGTAGAAAAAAATGTACTAAATGTGAATTTAAGATTTTAGCATTAAGTGTATTGAGTTGACGTTTGAGTTTCTTCTGAAATCCTCTATTTATTTTCCATAAGTACTTACTTCAAAAGCATATTCATGTCAGACATACGAACTAAAAAAAATTATTAATAATTTACCCTTTTTTTTTTTCTCATAATAACGGTGACTCCCCTCAACTTTTATCATTTGGATATTATTTATCAAGTTCTGAGGAAAGTTTTTCAGACAATTTCTATAAACAAAACTTACATTAACTCTATAAATATTTAATTATTTTTCAACAACAAAACACTAAAATTTCTTCGATGGTAACATTAAGTTTTAAGTATGCAAAGAGCTTTAGTAATAAATCTAAAAATTAATCCTATTTTGTCGTTGTCGATTGAAAAAAAAATTCAACAAAATTAATATCGCTTTTATATTTCAACTATTCGTGTTGAAGCAACAAATAGACGTTATTTATAGTTCGTTATTATATAACAAAAAAAAAAAAAAAACAAGAAAATAAATAAGAAAAAATAGAGAAACGAAATAGCTCTCGTAATTCGATTATCCTTGTTTTGTTTCTCACATATTAAATGGATCATAAAACAAATCACTTATTTAATTTTACTGTTCCTGTCTCGCTGTCTGATTCTCCCAAAATAGAAATAAAAATAGGTAAATAAATATGAAAACGTATGTGAAGACAACTAACATCATATAGAATTTAATGCACTCCGTAAAAAAAAAACTAAAAAAAAAAAACTCATATTACCTTATTAAAGATACAAGAAGAAACAAAAAACCGTCACACAAACCAAAAAAGAAAAAAACAATTACCATAAAGTCACTATTATAAATGAGTCTTAAACGTACATAATAATTTATCTCATTAATCGTTAGATAAAAAAAAAAAAATAATAAAAAAAAGTAAGCACTGTTATTAGAAAAAAATTGTTTTTATAAACCGAAAACAAGTTCCATAAAAAAAAAATAAGAAATAAAAAATAAAAATATATTAACTAAAACTAAACCACACATCACACAATTTAGATGAATTATAAAAACAAAAAAAAAAAATGAATATAGAATGAAAGAAAGAAAGAAAGAAAGAACGAAAAAATAAAAATTATACAGAATTTAAAATGAGAAGAACCTGCACACATTTTGTAAGAGATTATTAGACTGAATAATTATAGAGTTCTCGGTTGAAAAATGAAAAATGTTCAAGAAAAACTATTTAAAACGAAAAAAAAAATGTAAGAAGACGAAAAATAACACGAAGAAAAGAACTTCAATAGTAATATACACTTAACAAAAAAATAATAAATAATAATACTAAATAAATATTATAACTACGTAACAATATACTCAAAAAATTAAGTATAAAAATCTTATTCCTTGCTTTGTACATAAGATGATACCTACATAAATAAATAAATTAAACAATTTATATATATATATACATTTATATTATTATGTATAATATTTAAACATCATTCTCATAATAAAATTAAAAAGATGATGAACAAAATAAACGAAATGAAAATTATTATCTATTCTATTATTATAATTATTATTATGCGCTACCTTAAAAATTATATTATATTAAATCCAATATTATGATAAAAAATTATAAAGAAAATAAAGATGATGATAAAACAAAGTTTCTAAGGTTAAAATTTCAAAAAAAAAAAAAATTAATAAATAAATAAAATAAACAAAAATTAAAGGAAGAAAATTATGTTGAAAATTATAATTGAAATAATAACAAAAAAAATGGTTAAATTAACTTTATTTATTGTAAATATTTGTAATAAAAATGATTTTGTAAATAATCGCCAATAAAAAAAAAAAATAATTTATTTATATAATAATTAAAACGATTGTGTTTAATTTTATAAATTATTCTCTTCTTCGCATACGCAGCTACTTATTATATATTTTTTTGTGTTTTTTTTTGTTGTTTTTATTCAATTTGTTTTTATCTCAATTAGTTGTTTATCATTTTAATGGTGAGAATCATTAATTTGTTATTTTTTTTTTTTGTTCTATATTTGATATAATTGGCTGGAATTTACTTCTGTTTCTCATGTTTAAGACATTGTAAATATATAAAATTATAATTTTATAATGGTATGATGATGACACACCTCTTACACCTGATTTTTTTTTCTTTTCTCTGTTCTTTTTTTTGTTTATTATATGCAATATAGGTACAATAATAGGGGAACATAGGAAAGTGTTGTGTCATCCTTTTCAATTAGAAATTAAGGCGGGCATTGTTTTTAGAAGATTGTGTTTTTTTTTCTTCTCTTCTGTATATATACTTTATATTGCATGTTAAGAGCGACGACGAACCAAAATATATATATATATACCTATGTATACACGGAATTATGGAATATAGCATATTTATACACCTCTTAAAGTAATAATATGAAAAATGGTTATAGAACTATTTTCGTTCGTTCTTTTTTGTTTTGTTTTGTTTTTTTTTTTTATTATGTGTATATGCTTTACGTGTCTAAAGGATATTAGATGTATATGATTAGCTTCTTGATGGCGTTGTAAATAGACTGAAATTGTAGGTACGTTATAAAAAAAAAAAGAAGCCATCATTAAAATATGAAATTATACTTTATTTGTATGCTTTTCATTATTATTATGTATTAACATTACAGAATTTAATGAGAGAACAGTATTTTATTTGATCTTTTTTTAATTACTAACTTTTCAATCAAAATTTAATATATTGTTGATGTAAATATTTAATTTTTTTGTTGCTGCTGTTTGTAATATTGACATTTTTCATTTTTAATCATCAAATAATATTGCATCTCCAATTTCTATTTTTCGATTAAATACAATTTATTCTTGACTGTTAAAATACTGTTTACGTTATAAGTGCGCCAAAAGCAGCAACATTTAAAAATACAAATATTTTTTTTACTCGTAAAATCTTATACTATTTTATTTTTTTAATATACGATGCTAACAAATATCTCTTCTACCTACAAAAATACATCTCTTTAAATATGAAAAAAAAAAAACAAAACAAAACGAATACAAACAGTTTTATTTTATTTTTTTCTATGCTAAAATTCAATAAGAGAAATTACCCGCTGAGAATCTTTTTGTTGTTATTTGTCAGGAATTTTAACTTTCCCACGATGAGATCTTTTTCTTGAATTAAATAAATATACCTATATATATATATAAAAAAAAAAGTTTATACATGTCCATTCAAGATTGGTATGGGTAAAGTAAAACAGCAGTATATGCCTATCTACTTGGTAAATATAGAATAGATGAGTCTATGGTACTCGTGAGTCTGAGTCGTCGAGTACCAAATGACGATTAGTGTTATAATAATGATACGACTATATTGGTGCATGATGTGTTGGTTGATGTTTTTGTTGTTGTTCTTACTAACGATTATGATGATGATGCTGATGAGTGGTAAAGGTATAAGGTGTGACTGACAGTAACACCATTTGAAATATTTTCCTTGTGCTTTTTTTTCTATTTTACTTAATATTTAATATACGAACTTCTTATTTAGTTTTACTATCATGTTTGTATAATTATGCATAGCTAGAGATGTGAATAAAAACCATTCTGGGCCGTGGTCTTGAATTCCTCTTTTGTACATAAATTTGGTATAGATGGTTTTCTATATGAGAATTTTGATATCGTACTTAAAACGTGCTATTAAACACTGATGGTTTTCTTGTTACAGAGGTTGGTGAAGTATGATTAAAAATATGATTAATGATATCAAATGGTTTGTGTGCTAAACTGGTGCTAATATTATTTTGATAGATATTGAGGGCAGTGGGGAACAGTGACTTATATAAATAACATTAAAAGCTACTACGAAAGGTGACCAAATGATCTTTGACTCTAAAATCCATCATAAATGCTGACCTATGTTACCTATATGTCGACAATTTATAATCAGTTGTAATTTATTATTCTGTTTAGGCCAAAAAATTATTAAGCTGTGAGAAGTAGTTGTGATTTAGCCGTAAGATTTACCACAAAGGCGACCTAAACAATCACCACTTAACAAACTAGAATAATTAAACAAAAGCCTAAGAAATGACAATAACTTAATCTAACTCATTTATCTTAATAGATGTATCCCGTATGTAGGTAATGTTTCAATGAGATTTTAAAAGCAACTATCAAAACTTTACAAGAATTGATGGTCTCTATAGACTGAATGTTTGCTGCCCTAGGTGTTTATTAAAAAGTTTGTGATAGCATATCTATCTAAAACAAAAAGAAGCACATATGTGTATATATGTAAATTTAATAACAAACAAAAACAAAATTTTGCACAAGAGATATATACAAAAAGAATGAAAAAACACGATTATTTTAAATTGTAGAAATTATAATTTTACCACCACAACTCCCACAATATTCATATTTTAAACTAGGGCACATCATAATAACTAATATCCTTTTATTGCTGCATATTGACAGTGTACGCTGTGTACAGCTAAATTAGAAGAATTACTATAACTTGACTATATTAAGTGGAAGACGTATCTTTCGTATAGTTAATTCTATGCTGTTTATATAAATATTTGACAATGCCAAAACATAATACAATTGAACTGAGACACAACTGTATTGTTGTATAGGCTAAAAAACTAAGTACATAGAATTTGAATATTTTTCTAATAAAGTAAATCGTTGCTGATTATTACATCCTTGGAATTATGCCACTTGAAATTATATTATTCCTTTTGTAATTTTGTATATTATGTATTTCTTTCTTTCAAACCACCACACAATCATCACACAACCATACCATACTACCAGTTTTACTGCCATATACTTAAATCTATACTTTTTATATTATTATTATTATTATTATTATTTTTTTTTTTGTTTTTTTTTTTTTTGGTCTTCTTCTTCTTTTTCTTTATTCCTTTTTGGTATTATAATATGGGATGTTTGCCAAGAACGTGTATAATATTGAGCACACACACACACAAATATACCGTGTCTTTGCGTTGGTTTGGTGTATATCTAACTATTTGGGTATTATTATTATTGTATGCTGCTGCTGCTGGTGATGCTCAATGCTGCTTCTTCTGTGTTATATGATGGGGTAGGTATAAAATGTATAAGAAACCATTACAGAGGCAGTAATGGTGATGGTGGTTATTGTAGTATATATCATTGTTATATACAAGGTTGAGGTCGTTGTAATGCCAGTTAGACCATTATAATAGAAAAGAAAGAACAATTTCAAAGCGTTTTATATTGTTCTGAATTCTTTTTTAGGCAATTTGGTAGTGGTTTTTGTGTTAAATTTATATATTTCAAATTGAAATATATTATTATATTTATAATAGGAAAAATGGTATGAGTTAGTGAGACATTCAATTCTAATATTAAGCAAAAAAAAAAAATCACAAAAAAAATATATGTGTTTTTTTTTCGTACACTACTCGAATAATGTAAATAGAGAACTCATTGAATAATATTTAAAATTTATAATTTATGGTTATTTTTTTAAGTGGGTATATATTCCTAATATTAGGTATAAAAATGTAGAGTGTTTAAATTAAAATGTGTTTTTTACTTCATTATTTTTTTATTTTTTTTTTGTATTTAAGTACTTTAGAATGGGATTTTGTGACAAGAAATATTTAAATACAAAACTTAAATGAGGGAGCAAAATAAATGGCACAATTATATTGTTTTTTTTTTTCAGATTTTTTATTTAATAAAATGCAAATGTGAATGAAACTGATAAAAAAGTATTTCACAGTTTCAGTCACAACTTTTTTAATTTTTTTTTTTTTTTAATTAATGTTATGTATGGAAATTGTTGTGTAATTAAATATTTATAAATTTTATTTTAGATGGTTTTATGTACTACGATCATTTATATAGTAGCAGTAACCGCCGGCTAGAAAATTTATGTTTTAATAACACGTTAACTTAGTTATATTTTGAAAGCATACGCATTTCTTTGGCATAAATATTATGACAATTAAATACTTTGTGAATCTTTCAGAGTTTTTGATAAATGTAATTAGATGCGAATAGGGCACTTTGCAATGACGGCTATCCTACAGCATCTTATTGAGGCGAAAGACGTTGAAATTAGCTTGTAATGTTGTGAGTTTATGATAAAATATGTATCGAAATATTTTAAATACTTAAATTCTATTCATTAAATATTAAATTTATTCATTCATACACAAACTCATAAAGTTGACCTACAGCATCTTTGTCACCGCGAGGTACTTACCCTATTGAAATATTTTCTGTTGTTTTCTATTTATTTAAAGCCTATAAAGCTTAGACAAACGCGGAAAAACTTTTATTCAATTTCTGAAAATAGAAATTTTACCTTTTATATAAAGAATAACATTTGCCGCAACATCATCAACAAACATTCTCATTTTTTCACAAATTATTATGAGCAAACAAAATATTTTCAGCGCCTATTACCTGTTTTTGCAATATTATCATTCTATATTAAAATAATATTGGCGTAGCTTCAATTTTATAATATTGGGTGGTAGGTCAAATATTTAACAGTTCTAAGATACTAATTTGAGCGAACTTTGGTAATTGTTTGCTTACGGCATTAAGTTTTCTATTTACTAACTAATAAGGTATGACTATAGATATAAATTTATTTATAGTTTATAAGTGGTGTTAGTAGTTTTGTAATAACATCTACAAATGCATCGTTAATTTTTGATATTTTAATAGAGATAATAGCTAACCAATATTTCTCATACTTTTGCACAGCATTGTAACTACATTTATATAGTATTTTTGAAAATGTCTTCCACTTAACTAAATAACAGAGGAAACAATGACCATATTATTATTTATATGTTAATAATATTTTTGAATTTTTTTCTTATTCATTTTCAATAAGGCATCATAGGTCGAAGCTGCAAATAATTAACTAAATATCTATGGTAAATACAAAAAATAATCCGCTACAGTTAGGTATGTATGATTGAAAAGTACAATAAAATTTCATTCGAATGTTTCGTCATGGATGAGAAAATTTTATTTCACACAAAGAAAAAAAAAAAAAAGATTTGAAGATGAACTATGAATGAGAGAACCACAGCCAGGTAAGTTCCAATAAAATTACATAATTACTTTTGTTATAACATCAAAACAGAATTACTAAAAATGAATGGAAGGAATAATAAAGAATATGTATATTATTGAATTTGATATGTAATGTACAAATCATAATTCGTTAAAGATAATTGGACGAAAAAATTCATTACAGAAAATCAACATTGAATAAAAATAGAAAAAGAAATAAATAGTCAAATAATTCAAGACTAATTGTGGTAAAATAAAAGTTTCATAGAAAATCATTAAATACATATTATGATTTAATATATATATTTTTATTTATTTTAAATGAAATGTATAATTCTATAATATTTGATCTTTTCGTTTTATTTATACTACTTATATTTATTTATTTATTTTTTTTAATTATTGACAATATCAAATAAAAATTGTTAATTGTTGAGAATTTTTTATATAGCACAATGCATGGATAAAATAAAAATCAAAAACCATTAAAAAAAAGATTTTATTAGATTATTTTATGGAGTCGTACCCGATACATTGGACACTGGAATTGGTATGTATGAACGATTTTTACACGTACTACCGCCTATCACTACCTAAATTCAGGTATGATAATATTATAATATAGGTACGAATGGTGATGGTGATGGCGGTGGTGGTGTTGTATAAAAATTTCTCTTCGCTTCGAAATACATATAAAAAAAAACACACAATTTAATTATACACTATAAAAATTTAATTACTTTTATTTTTCGTTGTTCTTTTTATATAAAACTAAACTACCTTTTTTCTATGGTTTCGTTTTGTTTCGATTTTTTTTTTCAGTATTATTATTATTTATATAAATATATGCATAATAACGGAGATCGGTAAGGTATCGTACCTATATAAAATATTTAGTATACAAAATATAAAAATATAAAATGTTGAGGTAATATTATGTGTATAGAACTCAATTTTGAATTTCCATAGAAAACCACTTCGGTGAAAAATATATAAAAATTGGTGGTGGACAGTTTTATCTCACCATAACTGTTATCAATACTTTTTACGAGGGGTCTATGTTTATTATGTGTTCTGAATGCCTGAATGCTTGAATCTATGCTGTGGTGATATGTTCTTTTATATACAATATGATGGTTTTCATTTACAAGAACCATATATGGTAGTACTATATTTACGATATATGTATGTTATATATGAATGAGATGACGATGCGATGGGGTGTTCTTGTTGTGTTACCGTTAGTTTTTTTAAGGCATGCTCTTATTGTTCCACATGGGGGGGGCATATCAACGAATAACATAATATAATATAGAATATTTATATAATATGATGTTAAGGATGAACATGAGACAAATGAATTTAGATAAAATAAGTACGATTAAGTTTCGTAGAATATTTGATGAAGTAAAATACATCATTTTTGAATGTTTGTAGTGATCAATAAAAAAAAGTGATCAATGAGTTAATTAATTGATTTCAGTTTTTACCTCTATATTTCTTTATGGTTTCTGGGGTTGATCAATACTCTGCAACACTAAAAAATTTCACAATCTTATCCTCTGAACATTATTATTTTTGCATCAGACTAAACTCCGCTTACTGTTTCATACGTTTTTTTTGGAAAATACTTTGGTTGGACGATAAAAACAGAAAAAGTCTAATATGTGCACAATGTTCATTCCTAAGCGATTTGTGTTGTGGAGCACATATATATATATTTTTATGTGTTAACGGTGGCAAAAGGGACAAAATATCGTATAAAATGTACACGTAGATGCAATATTATAGTAATGTCGTATAATACAGATCGTACGTACACGAAGTATAGAAAACATATAGAGAGCTGGAACGAAAAAAAAAAAACGTATTGGAATACTGTATCGGATAACAAGATAACATAAAAGGTTTTCCTATTTTCCGTATATTATATGATTTCCATTTTTCACATCTCATGTACCTACCATTCGTATTTATACTTACCAACTTTATATACTTATATTAATTTATTACACATTAAATATCAATTTATACGGCAGTCAATAGCCAAGTAAAAAATATAAATATTGGCTATTATAATTGGTTATCGAGAGATGTTCAACTCTCAGTTCTAACATAGTAACACATAGTATGAAACCTCTTTGAAAGCTGTGTCGCGATTTTATTAAGCTCTTTCTCTCATTTACTAATGATGTTCAGGGAGTTAAATGTCAAATTTATATTTTCTCGTTCTCTTTCTCATTCTTTTGTTTACATGCATACGAGACAGAA
>JAABKK020003647.1:0-27865 GCA_011634745.2 Catotricha subobsoleta
AAAGATATGAAAAAATATTTTGTGTTCCATAAGTATATTACGTCTTTTTTAACCAAAAACAAAAACCAAACTTTTGTCTAAATTTTTAATTGAGCAACCCATAGCAGAATTTAAGGTCGGCGCCGCTGTACTACCCAATACCCATCACATTCAAATACCAAAATATACATTCAAAGTTTATATGACATCACATTTTCCTTTGATAGTTTGTATGTACAATTGAACATTAATGTAATATTTAAACAAAAGCCAACATTTTATTGCACATTTTTTCAAACGGTTCAAATGTAATGTAAGCTATATTATTTCAAATATGTTTTTTTTTTTATTTTTTTCATTTTATTTTTTATTCCCTTTATGATTTGATGAAATATTAAATACTCAATTAATATTGCAAATTTTGTTCGCTATTCCACTTAAGAGTAAGTATAAAGAAATTGTAAATGCAGTCAAGTAGTTTATTGATTTATTATAAAGTTTTCTCTTCATTTTTGGTCTCTTACAGAAAATCAACATGACAATTTTTTCCTTTTTTATAGCATAAAATACAAGTACTTACAATTCAATAATACCTTTCAAATAAAATGATATCTTTCTTTAACTTTGCTATTAGTAGGTGCTACGTACTTAAATTTTTGTTTTAAATTTCAAAAGAATATAAAGCCTAATATTAGACAAAAAGATTTTTTTTCTTTCAATCACTAAAAAGTTTTATTAAGTTCTGAATTAAGTTGAAATTATCTTATGTAAATTTATGTTGAAAATAATTTGAGTAAATAATAATTGAAATTTTTAATCGTAACTTCTAACAAAGGCAATGGAGAAATCTTAATAATAAAATAATTCAGTTGCGTCCAAAGAAATCGATTAGCAGTAAAAATGATTATAATTTGTAATGGTTGGTACAACTATATTTTGTATATACTTTTACATATATAGCTACCTCCGGTTTTGATGAAAATTTGCAAATTTCTTTAGTTTTAATTTTAAAAGATAAGGATTTCTGCATATTTCTTGGGTCGTTATTACCGGATCGCAAAATGGTCAAAATATTGACAAAAAACGTTGCAGAACACATTTTGAAAAATCATAACTTGAGAAGTTGAGAACCACTTGACCGATTTTATTGCGTGTTAGTCTAGTAATGAATTGTAGTTTTTAGAAAAATGAGCTGCAAATGGATTGGTATAGAACTTTATTTTTGCGAGTTTTAATTTCGTAAAGAAATAAAATTAATAAACCCTAGCATTATTTTATCATCGTGTCAATTTTTCACAGGACTGATTTTTTTTTTTTTATTGAAAATCAAAACTGATCGAAACCAATACGACATTTACATTCTGCGTCCAGTGGTATGTCAATTATTAAAATCCGTCCAGCCAACCCTGAGAAAAACCCAAAAGAAAGTGAGCGAATTATCTTAGAGCCAACAATTTTTAATCCCAAACTCGTGAGTTATTTATAGTCAAATCTCAAATAAAAAAATAATTTTGACAACGATATACAGAATAACTTGTGAAAATCGTAGGAATTAAAAAAAAAACTGAAAATCATGAAATTTATTATAAATATTTTATGCTTTTTTTTTAACAAGCAGCTTTTTTCAGAATGGCCGCCGTTAAGACTTCTGTAGTTTAAAGTTTGGAGACTAAAAAATCGCGAAAAATTAAATTTCAAATTTCAAAAAATATTTTTGTTTAATTGGCCCGTTTACGCAGGTTATATATACACTAATTGTCGTTTTTGGTCGCGCGATTTTTGTGGGCCGGCCCATTTACACAAGTTAGAAAATGGAAAATCCGGAAAATGGGAAATTTTTATGTACGGTTTACGTTTCAGACAATTTCCTACAACTTTGAAAATGTTGGCCCATTTTCAAGGGTGGACCATTTTCACAAGTTATACTGTATTATCACTTCAATGTTATTCTTAATCTAAAGATGTGTGATAGAAATTTAAGATTTTATCAATATTTAAGTTCAGTATGCGACAATTTAGACTTAGTATTTTACGACATTTATTTTTATATAAAATGGAAGTTTTAATAATTATAATAGGTATATACGTAATAATTATGGAACCGAACATGATATTCTAACTTCTAAAAAAGAAAACAACACCCTATTACTTATATATATATATAATTGTATATAAATATTACTAAATACTGGCATTAGTAATAATAAAATATTTTTATTGTTTACTACGATATTATGAATTAATCATTCTTACTTCTAACCATGTATTGTGCTAATGTGATAAGTATTAACAATGATATTGTATTTAATTTTCTTACTTATATCATTATTATATACTATTTCTGATATACGATTGCATCTTTTTAACGCCTACTTCATACAAATATTTTTGCATGTCGCTCACTTAATAACAAATGTCTTGATGTTGATTTATTATATGTATGAGGAAAACGTTGAAAGAAGATTAATATAATATAGATTTAGATTTCCGATTCCGCCTTCCGTCGTGTATAAGCTGTCGCTGTGTTTATTTCACATAGGATACGTATTTAGGTATGCATATTGCATATGTATAATGTAGCTTATATATTGTGGGCTCATAAGATGTTTAAATGATGCATCATGTAGACAGATAGTTTGTCAAATATATTTTAAATCCAAAAAGTTTAAAAATGTTTATTACAATAAAATGCTAAGAAGCAGAGTAGCTTAACTCGTAAAATTTTTCATGTTAATTCATTTATTTATTTGTTGTTGGATTTAATTTCGGATCTATAGTTTTGGATTTATTTTGATCATTATTAATGTGTTCAGCGTACGTCTCTCCCATCAATTTCTTGCACGACGGCCAAGTACAATAATGATTGTCTCCATGGTAGGACTTGAACATCATACATTATTCTGGGGAGGGGGACCACGTGAAACCAGTCTATCTGTAAAAGAAAAAACTGAACATAGATGTAAAATATTCTAAATCAAATCACTTTCTTGTCTTTGATTATTCAATAAATATATTTTAAATTTATTTCTAAATGTGTTTACAAATGGTTAACTAATAATATCTTCTACCATAATTTACATCCACTAAATGAAATTTTTATCACGTTCGGTAGAATAGAAACTCTATATTAATTATATTCATTTACTTACACTCATATTTCTTATATATTTAATTTTTTAATATTTATTTGATTTTATGCAGATTGTACATCTGCAAATATACTAGAGGCACTGATTATGTTGAAGAATATGCTGGATCTACAATATGCATATATAAGAGAAGAGTGTAATCCCTGAGATTTTCCCACATGTTAAAAATAACTTCAATTTTTAACTTTTTTATTGTGTCTCATTTTAGCTGCTAACGTCCTCAATTAATATTTTATCATTATATTTATATATGCATGAGCCTTTATAATATCCACGATGATATTTTTGTTTATTTCATTAAGACAAACTTATTAATTTCATAAAATATTAATATTTAGTGAAATCATCTTTGACGAAGTACAAAATTATGTTGTATATCTACTTTACACGTTATGATAATGACATGTGAATACTGCATTTACTATTTCGAGAATTTAACACTAATAAGTATACATATTATTTAATTTATTACATTGCAATTTGAAATATAGTAACCGCGATTCTAATTTGTTTTATTAGCATGCTATTCATTATTATAGGATTTTGGATTTGAATTAACTGGATAATGAATACATGTATTTGCAAATTTAACATTACTTAATTAGCATATTAGCGTTTGATGAGCAATTCACTCGAAATAATAACAATTCTCAAGAGAAATCGCAGTTTGTAATGGTTGGTTTTTGTATCGGTGTATGATATTTACAATAATTTGGTTAGTTATAATCTATTCAAAGAATTGAAATATTAAACAGTTGATGAACAATGCTATTAAAACATTATATGGCCTTGCAATAGTATAGGTATCCTTGGTTACCAACATTTAATAAGTATGACGTTTAATTTGCAAAAATAGTGCAATACAGATATGTAGAGTAGATAACCAATGATAATATTCATTTAATTATTAAATTTCAATTACAAATCTGGGTATTTAGAATTATAATTAATAATTATAGTACCTATGTACTTCTATTTAATTTCGATAATATGTTGAATAATATGTCTATCACTAAAAAAGCCAAATATATTAAACGAAATCAAAAAAAACTGGCGTCGAGATTTTGTTTTCTTACATTTTTTTTTTTAAAGAAAGGCTCAAGGATACATAACTATGAGCATTTTATGTTTGGCAAGCAGAATGTAATAAAATATCGTGAGACAATGGCGGTTCTCTGTAGCAATGTTGAACCAGAACCAGCTCCGTATTAATACACACATGCCTATGTATATAAGTCAGTTAAAATTTACGCCTTGCAACATTTTGACAATAAATCTCTCTCTTCTTTTTAAATTACTATTAAAACCATAAATTTTGTTATGTCTAAAGCTTGAAAAAGCTTTTCTCGTCTTAATGTTGCAACGTCTATATGACAAAATTTATGTTATTACGTTTTTCACGTACGATTTTAATTCTATCGATTCTTTGTTACTGTTATATTTTTGATAAATTTTTCACATATTTTCATCTAACGTACTCAAAACTATGCACGTTTTATTTATTTGTACGTTTTGGATATAAATAAAATATGTAAAAAAAAAAAAAATTGATTTTGAGCAAATGCTATGGATAGATTTTTTATTTAACTATGGATAAATGTCAGTTCTTTTTCTTTTCACTAAAGAATATTTTATTCAAGTAAGGTTGCAAATTGATTTAAAAGAATTATTACAAATTAATTGCGATGCACATTTCATAAATATGAATTAAGGTTTATCATAAAAGAAAAAAAATTCTAATAATTGATTAATCATTTAAAAATAGAATACAGATAACCAAACCAAGTACTTTCTTCTTTTTTTTTAATATTAAGAACCAAAAAGTTTGTAATCGGTTCGTTATTTATGCTCAACAAAATTGTGTAGTCTAACAATAACAAACCATAACAAAAATAAAAACTTGCGCATTTCGAGTACACGGCAAATAATTAAATAATGTTAAATAACGTGTTAAAGTTAGTCGTTAGATTTTGCGTTACTTTTGAAAATATTAAAAAAATGTGTCAAAAGCAAACAAAAGTATCATTTTTCCATTTAAATTTATTATTTTTGAAGTTTTAATAATAACGGTTTAAAACCCAGGTTTAAAAAATATGTTTTTTCCACAAGTGTGGATATAGTTTCATCAAATTACAAAAAACAAAAAACAAAAATCAAAAATCAAAAAATTCAAAATAATTCAATTGATTTTTTCAAAAATACATGAGATCGTTCACAAGCGAACGCAAAAATAAAAATTATCAGTTTTTCAATCCAATTTTCATTTATTGAAAATATTTAATAAATATTTTTTTATGTATTTAAATCAAATTTTTCTTCAAATTTTTAAAGAAAAAACTTAAGGAGGAACGGTAATTATTTTTTTTGGTTTTTTTTTTAATTTTATTTATTATAAATTATCCATAAATTATCATAATTACACTTTTAAAATATTTAATCATATTTTTTATCTATATTATCTTTTAATAACAATTTAAATTTATTAAAGTATTTTTCGTTTTTTAAATGAAGTCGAGTATAGCTGAGAAGGTATCTTTTGGGATCAGGGTTCGAAAATATCATGATATTTTGCCAAAATAAAATATTTTTGATATGCATATATCAAAAATATCTGATAATTTTGCATCAGCTTGTAAAAATATAAATTTTTATATTTTTCAATGTTTCTAAAAAAGAAATAAGAAAAATTATCTTTTTTTAGGTTTTTAAGATGAATCGTATTTTATATATATCAATCGAACCCTGATTGGGGTTAACTAATAACTATACTCTATATATATATTTTTTTTTTGTGCTAAATGTAATTTATTTGATGTGGTAACATTTTAAAAAAAGATATTGAAAATAGTAAACAAACACAAAAATTAAAAATTAAACTTAATTTTTTTTTTAAAGGAGTTGTTAAAGATTCATAATAATATTCGTAATTATATTAAAATTAAATTGGCTAAAATCAATGCATCAAAAACTATGGTTTTTATTATTATTTTTTTTATGCATTGACCCTGAAGATAGTTCTCAAACGAAAAACGCCCATACAATAAAATGATCACCTGATTATTTGCAATTATGCACCAATCGGCTAAAAATTTTGGCTATCTTATTTTTTTGAGAAAACAAATTTTTTATTTTATTGCAATCTGGAATTTTCGAAATGAAAAATTTCCCCATACAAAAGTCGGTCACCCTAATATCCATATATAATACTCGTATATAAAAATTTGTTATAGTAATTGAAAATCCTTTTTACATTAAGAACTATATTTTATATACTATGTAATTAAACATTACTTACCATACAAAAAAAAATCAACTTTTCAAATATATTATAAATTATGCAAAATGGAAATAGTTGGTTGAATTAAACCCTCAAAATGAACCTGACCTACAAATATTAGAATGTAACCCAAAAGGATTAGAACATACTTAAACTCTATAGTACTTTAAATTCATTTAAAACAAACTATATAGCTATTTTGATATCTTAATTATAAAGGAGAAAATACGTCTGTTTGTTTGTAAGTCCCATCAAAAACTCACGAACGCTGAGCTCTGGCGTCATGAAATTTTCACAGATTGTTAGGTTTGGAATTTCTAGGTCAACGCAACTATTGGATCCTCTTGAACAAGACCTTCGAGTCAAAATAGCCAATTTTACAAGAAAGCAATTTTCAAAGCAAAAATTATATATTGAAAAAATCAAAAATCTCTCTTACTATGATTAAAAGATTAAACACATAGTAACATTATTAAATTTCGTTACTTATAAAAGGCAGAAGATGTAGTGGTGGACGTTGAGGATGTGCAGAATCTTAAAAATGAGGAGGATGAATGGGAGGCGATGTAGGGAGGTATGAATGCATGAGATGAAATTGTCAGAGGATGTAGTTATGGATGTTGAGAAAAGTATGTGGATGGATGTAATATTAGGAGGGTCTGAGGATGAGATGGCAATGGCGGAGGTTGTACTGGGATCTAGATGTATGTGGAAGGAAATTGAGGAGTGTTGGGGTATCTAAATGGATATGAGGATGAGATGACAGGAGATGAGATAGTAATGGCAGAGAATGTAGTAGTAGTGGATATTGAGAATGTTGAATATGAGGAGGCTGTGAAGGTATGTAGGAGGATGTAGAAGGATGCAATGTCCGGAGATAGATGTCTCTGGCGTTCTGAAATTAGCACGGATTATTCTCCGGAGTTTCTAGGTCAACGCAACTATTTCAAGTTGCCATATTTGTTCAAAAACGAATCATTACGAAGAAAATTAATATGAATTCAAAAAAAACACATTATAAGCAGAAAATTTGTCTGTTTGTCTGTCACAGAAAAACCTCTTGAACGCTGAACTCTGAGCGTTATACCACTCCACAGTCACTTAAACTGAACAGCAGGTTAGAAATTTTCAAACTGTCAGGGTAGCGCAATCGCACTGGGTAGGAAGTACCTACGCCATGTTGGAAGTAGATATACGCATAATACACCCTGCATAATAATTTTTTTTTATAAATTAAATAAAAATTTAAAAAAAAACTTTTTGAATTAATCGGTTTTCGTGTAACTATTTATAATCATTTTCTTTTAAAATGACAAAAAATTCCTGGTGCGCTAATGATAACATTGTTGTGAAGAACAGGTTTCGCTAATTTTAAGTCACTAATAAGCCTTAATTTAAGCTCCTGAATTAATATTTATAAATGTTGCAGACTATTAACTGCTTCTCAAATGCCAAATGAACTATTATTTCAGATATTCTATTTGAAAGCCTTTCAGATTTTCAATTTTGCTTATTGGGCATCACTATTATCTTCACATTTATATACGTATAACGCCTAAATACCAAATGTTCAACTATATCATAAAATAATTATGGTAATTGAATTTACTATTCGTTTAAATGGCAGTCAGTTACTTATATTATTTGTATGACTATCACTATTCAACATTTGAATTGTATATTACCTTACTCACTTTGCTAAATGGTAATCTGTTTAATATTTCTCTATAGTAATGATAATAACCATTAATTCTATTTATGACCCATCTCCCCTTTGTAATATGAATCTCCGAATTGAATAATTCTTTATGGCTTCTACATAAGCAAATATTTAGAGCATATTCATGTTATAATATTCTATATGATCCCATAATAATATATTATGAAGTACACCTCTCAAGAATTCACAGCCATTCCGTATTATCACCATTATTTTATGAGTAATTTGCTTTTGGTGATTTTAATTCAAAACACCTAACATATTATTTTAAACCAAAATGGATATAGTACCTATATATGTTTCGACTTTTGTGAGCAAATTTATATTTGAGAATCCTGATATTTTGATAGTTCATTGAAATATTTTGTATTATTCCTATTTTATATCTTGAAAAAAATGTCAATGCTATTTAAAATAAATTAATTAGTTAAACCTCGATTTTCAAAACATTTCGTTTTTATTACAAATGACTATAATTACGAGGCAATTATTTCGTTACATAAATATAAGCAGAAATCACAACAATTAAATAGTATTAGCAGAATTCTAATTAAATTTTCATATCAAACCGAATAAATAAGTTATTGTTAGTCCTAGTAGTTGCTATAACCAGTAACTAAATTTATAATTTATATAAATAAAGTTGAGTGCAGCCATCAGTTACAGTTAAAATAAAACGAAATATATGTACAACAAAACACGACCATATATTTATTTAGTTCAATGTGTTTGGTAAAATTATCTTTGTGTGTTGTCTGATGATTTGATTATTTGAATTTGAAGAGAAATTTATATGTGTCCACCAAAAACTGAATAATTACCTAGTCCATAGAGTACAATGTATTATTGAATTGTATGTTTTACACATGACACGCATACATAAATTCAATTGGGCAAACCACATAAATGTCGTTAGTGTTATATGTACGATGAACAGTATTACATTGTACGTTATAATGTTTTAACTGTCCCGCTGGTATCAACAAACCACTTAGCTTTTACTAGCTGCCAGTTGTTTATTATAATATTTTTGTATTCTCATTGGATATTTTAGTAGTGATATTTACTAGCCATAGTATATCGCAGCTATATTAATATTACTTTAATATACTAAATTGTATGTAACCATATCATATTATTATATAATATAGACTTGACTTTTGACAATGGAATAGGTAAGTAAACTGTGTGTAAATAGAAAATATTATTTTGTTTAAATCAAGGATTGAACAATCGACATACGGCTTATGTTACTATTTATATTGGACATTCTGTTGAAAACGATAAACTACCAAATAAATCGCCATTGCCATCTAAATGGTTTCAATTATAGTGAATTTATTTTAATTATTATCTGAGATTAAAATAAATATCCTATGTAAATATATTTCTCACACTTTTTTTCTTTTATATAATATGTATGGTTGATATAGAAATTATCAAAATAAATCAGCTGATAATAATCTATAACGTGTAATTTACTAGTGCTACCGACAGGTTTTTTTTATGGTTGTTTTTGATTTTTTGATAAATTATTATTTGCTGTAATTTTTGCATTTAAGTTTTTAAATGTTTAAGTATCTTGTATTTTACTTAATTGCATATAGGCAAAGTATGTAAATATCCATGAACAATTACCGTTAGATTTTAGATAAGCGTAATAAGTATGGAAGATACCGCAGAACTGATTGTACTCACGAAAAAACTAACGGCATTTGTACTTACCAGGCCAAGAAAAGATCAAGAATTTAGAAAAATGGTCAAGAAAGTAATAAAGAAGAAGTCAAGAATTCAAATGATAGGTCAAGATTTTCTTATAATTTTTCTTTTTTCGAAATTATGTATGTAGTAAGAAAATAAGGGAAATTTAAATCAGCAAAATTTCGAAACAAGTAAGAATTGTATTTCCCACAACTGGTATATACCCTTATAAATTTAGATGGCATCGATTGCTATATTTTATTACACCACAACACAACAACAATACAATACAATACAATGCAATGCAATATATATGTAAAACTATAGAAATTGCTATATAATTAATTGAAATTGCTGACTTTTCTTTTGAATACAGAAACTGCGAACCGAAATACATAGCATTATTTTCACTTTATGACTTGCCTATAGTCATCACCAAAGTAAACAAAATTGCTAAATTATATCGATTTGCGATTACTACCCTTATAGACATTAACTGTATACATATCGCCGTAACAGGATCAGGAATTATTGATCAATGAAAAATAATCAATTTTATATTTTTATCTTGCATATTTTTGATGCTCCGTTGCCATCTCTTTATGTTTCTCGTATGTATATATTTCAACAAAATTAAGTAGATTAAATTTAACATCGATTGCTACCAATTTTTTTTTCTATTAATTATAGGTGCTAAAAACTAACCACCTATAAGATCACTAAACTCTCAGCGTTGCTAAAGAACAGTTCAAAGCAGGGTTCAACAAATCCACCGTTTAGAAGTTACACTAATTCGCATGATAAATTCTCATCATAAATTCTCACGATATCTTTCTATATATGGGATAACGACCTAATATTATGTTTGCAGTGTTTTTAAGCATTTTTTTGAAGTATGAAGTATGGACGATACTAAAAGAAAGTATCGACCGCAACCCTGATAATCCTAGGTGGAAGCGTGTGGAAGCACGCAACAATGTAAAGAATATACTTAACAGTTAACAAAAAAATAATAGTATTAATTTTAACACTTTATTTACGTAAAAGTTTTTACTACACATTTTTAAACTAAAATCAAATGAACAAAAGAATAAGAAAGATAAAAGATTTACAAACTTAAAATTAAATAAAATTCCAACCAAATTACTAAAAACATTAAAAGAAAAAACAATTTTTCTATATTTATTTTTTTAGTGTTGATGCTTACGTTACAGATAAATGTAATGTAAAGATTAATTATGTCTACCGTATATTGTATAATGTAGAAATATAAATGAATATTACATGAAATTGTAAAACGAAGGAAAAAGGTATAAGTACCTTATATGGATGTTGAAAGCACAGGAATTGGTTGTCGAGCCGAGAAATGAGAAGCTTAACGCCTTATCATAATCTTATAAAAAAAATTTATTTATAATACATAAATGGAATAAATACCAAAGTCATTGTGAGAACATAAAATATATATTTTTATCTTCCATTTTCCGTACTATCAGCCGTCCAGACTATAGAGTAGACAGTAAGGTTAATATTATGCAAGGTAAGATGAAAAAAAAGTGACAATATCGAATATTTTCGTTACTTATGTTAGGCTGGCATCGCTAGCGAGTAAATCTAATTATAGAATACAGAAAGATAAAGAAATATACCGGCATATATTTTATTGTACCTACTAGGGCTGGGACTAAAATTCAAATAATTTTATTATTCAAATATTCGAATGATAAATCTAAGCGAATAAACGAATGTCGGATTTTTTTTTCGTAAGTTCGTAAATTTTAAAAACTCCATATAAAAAAAATGCAAATCTACGAACTTTCATAAGACGCTGTTCATATTTTACATAACGCTCTTGGGGGGGAGGGGGGTCTGGTGAAATGTTCTTCATATAAGAAATGTGACCAAATAATTTGTTCCCTTTCATTTTACATAAATTTTTGGAACTTTTCGAATAGTAAATATAAGACAATTAGTGCGAATAATATGAATAATGCAATATTACAAATAGAACGAATAGTACGCGAATAGTGCGAATATTCGGATATTCAAAATATTCGTATTATTCGAATAATACAGTAACCGAATATTCGAATATTCATTTTACCGAATAGTCTCAGCCCTAATGCCACAGGTTATATTGTACAATGTACATTAAGCTATGTTAAAATATCGTTTCCATTTTTATTTGTAAACTTTATATTATGTATATTGTATATGATTTAATGGTTATGTCATGTTTAACGATTTCCTATTAAGAGTTCGATTATTGATAGCCTCAATACGAGGCGAGGCGATCATCTTAAATAAATGTACTAATAGAACATTTATATATAATATATATAAATTATTTTGTTGTTTTTTAAAATGGCAAACAAACCAATAAAACACATATATGAGAGAGAAAAAAAATATGAACAATGAATTCTCTATAGATATTTTATTATTGATCTCGTATTTTCGTGTTGTATAGCTATTTATAATATAAATGTAGTTACTTGTAATGTATTTGTACGTAATGTATTTTCCTAGAGGCGCTGTCGCGTCTTTATACAATATTTTCATTTTCTTTTTCTCTTATTTTAGCTTTATTATGAAAAAAAAAACATGATATTGAAAAATTTACATCAATATTTCACTTAAAATATAATAGAAAATCGATTAGTTTACAGATCTATTCAACATGCTTATAACAAATAAACATCCCTTGATAACAATACATTATTTGTGATTTTAATAGAATTGTTTACTGTACACAATCCATTAAAATTAAAATGTTTTGTTTTAAATTGTATGAGTTTATTCGCTCGTTTATATTGGTAATAATTAGCTGAAGAGAAAATATTATATTATTTATTTTTGTTTTTGAAATAATAATAAACTGAGCATCTATTTTTTAGGTGTAAAAAAAAAGGCATGCAACAGTCTATTTAACTATAAATAAAACAGAGAATATTGTATAAAAGATTATACAATATAACTCGCCTCTAAATGAAACACTTTTTTTCATAGTTGTTGAAAAATATTCGAAATGTATTTTAAAATTGAAATTATTCATTTTCCGGCTTTTCCGTTTTCCAAAAATCCTCCAAGTGAAATGTTTCACACTTGGTGTGTCACAAACAAAAAAAAACAATTCATGAATTTTTGTACCTCTAAGTGCCTGAAAAGAAAAAAATATTGAAAATATCCTCTAAGACTCTAAGTGAAACATTTCATTCTAAAGACGCGACCGAGTGGTGTCGCACTTAAAGGGCTTAGGCCGTTACTCAATTCATTATTTTTATGCATAATTACAAGCTAAACCGCCGCCATTTTGAATAAGTAGAAAAATTTAGCGTGTGTGAAAACCAATTCATAATTTTCGAGAGTTTTCGAGATTGCAATAATTCAACGCTAAATTTTGACATCTCCTTGTAAAACGAATGCATGGAGATATGTCAAAATTTAGCTTGGGCTAAATATCTCGAAATTATACAAATAAGTCGGTAAATATGCAAATAAGGTTAGCCACCTTTTTATGTGGCTAAATTTAATTTAGCTTCAATTTAGCAAATAATTATGAATTGAGAAACAGCCTTATACTGTAATGTTTAACCAAAAGTTTGGTTTTATCTAGTAGGTACATTTCTTTTTATGCATCTTGATTGATTAATGAAATATGTATATGCATTTTTAGTTTATTGAATATTATCATTTTTCTCTATTTTTTTTTTCATTAATTAATGTTTTTGCAGTAGAAGCTGTGTGAAGCACGTGAAACTTATTACACTTTTAAGCTATACTTTATATAGCGAACATTGTATATGTTATTATGTATTTAATGTAAAATTCTACATATGAGCTTTAAACCCATCTGGGTATGAATTTATTATGTGATTATTATAGGGGTAAAGCCGAGTGTCGTATTTTCTTTCATATTTTCGAAAAAAATTAAAAACTCCATATAAAACGAACTTTCGTAAGTTTGTATTTTATTTTTATATGGAGTTTTTAAATTTTACGAACTTACGAAAAAAAAAAAAAATACAACTCTCGGTTTTACTCCTTATATGAATTAATTTTATTTATCTATTTTATATTATACAATACATATTTCAGCTTATTTCAACGGAACAGGTAGTCGAGAATGCAAAACAGACCCAAAGCATAAAAAAGCGACCCATCAAACCGTCACATTTATTTTTCCTTATAATTTTTTTTTCTTTATTTACAATTAGAAAAACACTTTCATTAGTTTTGATAAGTATGAGAACAATTAAATTTATTAAAAATAAAGTTTTTGAAATCTATGATATACCTACAAATATTATATAAAAAGCATAAACTTTTATCGTAAATTACGTTTATTTACACAGAAATCACTACACAATCGTTAAGTAGTCATAAAGGTAGCACTGTTTCCTAAATAAAATATATTGAATAAAAAATTATAATTCGTATTCATTCATAATTGTTTACTCTTTTTCATATAGGCTCGCTCATACCTACTAAAAAAAAAAGAAGTAAAATAGTAAATCATTTAAAACGAAATTATCACAAACTTCAGCATCGTTATAATGATTTTATTATCTATGTAAACGTATACAGTGCTCTATAAACATAAAACAAGAAAAAAAAACATTTTCATTATAAGAAATTACTTTTTGGGCTTTTATGTTCATCCTTTTGCATATTATTATTTTTTGCTATAATAAATTTCCATTCACCTTACATACCGACCCATATCGTTTGTAATATTATTATCATGATACGAATTGCGCTTTCCATGGAAACAACATTATCAAATTTTGGTGTTTTGTTGAAAGTGGAATAAAGCGGTAATTATACGCTGTAATTACTTCACTAAAGAGAAGAAAAAAGTTGTTCTATAAACATTTATGCAATTTGAATTTGATTTAAATTGAATATTGAGGGAAAAGATATATCAGCACTTCGTATTAGATTTTAAAGTATCAAAGTTTTCAGCCGAAATATTTTCTCTGATTTTGAGGTAGAATTAATTATATATTTGTGTCTTTGTCACCTTCTAGGGTGAATTTCGCGATAAAACGGACATAATTTTTGTATTTTTTTTTAGATGTTTTTTGTAAGCGTATAACTTTTGATCCAGAAGTCTTAAAAACAGAACTTTGGTAGATTTGGAATGGTATGACCTTCTTCTTTAATAATTACCGAACGTCTAGAATATTCTACTTTTGGTCGGGACATAAGACTCTCAGTAGTACTCCCATCTCATTTTGTGTCGAAAACGGAAAGCTTGTGCGTGACGCTTTTTTTCCAGACGCCTCCTCCTAAATTGCCTAAACTGTTACCGTCGCCCAGGAATAGTTCAAGGATGCTCCCATTTTTCAGAAAAAAAATAAAAACGGTAGCATCCTTGAACTATTCATAAGCGATGGTAAGAGTTTGGGTGTTCTAGGTGGATGCGTCTGGAAAAAAGGGCAGTATTCTATAAAACCACCTATTTCGAGGTTTCAGATTGCACATCTTCGGAACAATAGCTCAGAAAAATAAACAATCCTTGCATCCTTGAACTATTGCTGGGCGATGGTAACAGTTTGGGCATTTTAGGAGGAGGGGTCTGGAAAAAAAGCGTCACGCACAAGCTTTCCGTTTTTGACACAAAATGAGGTGGGAGTACTCCTGACAGTCTTATGTCCCGAGCAGAAGTAGAATATTCTAGACGTTTGGTAATTATTAAAGTAGAAGGTCATACCATTCCAAATCTACCAAAGTTCTGTTTTTAAGACTTTTGGATCAAAAGTTATACGCTTACAAAGAACGTCTAAAAAAAATACAAAAAAGCTTAAATGTAAATGTCCGTTTAAAAAAAAAAAAAGTCCACCCCACTGTCAATTTCTCGAGAACCTAGAGTCCAAAATGAAAACCACGCTAATCGTGGTATCAGCCACTATCTCAGTAGCTACCGTTTTAATTTCAGCTAATTTGGTTCAGTATTTCTCGAGAAAACTGACCCAACGTGTTATAAAACATGAAAAAACAAAAACTTTCCGCGAAATTCACCTCGGCCAACAAAATACAACACAGTTTTTTATGCAAAAGTGCGTAATATATATTTACTTATTAAAGAAATGTTTGACAATAGTTTGGGAGTTATTTTGCAATTTAGTTTTTTTTTTTTAATTTTCTAAGTATATTGTATTATGTATTTTGTAAAAAGGATACTTAAAGCTAAATGAAATTTTTAACTTTTTTTTTTTTTTTTTTATTGTATTAATGGTTTATCAACAGGTAAACAGAAATAATTATATATGTATACGATTTCCTTGTAAAATTATAATTTTTAAAAATCCTTCATTGAGCATTAAGGTTTATATTTAAATTTATTAAAAAATATCAATAACAATTTAAAAGTTCTCTAGTGCATATGCATTATGCATATCTTAAATGTTGCTAAAAATATTGATTTATATTCGTGGATTTTTCACTTAAGGTATTCTTACAGCATGTTTTTAGTACCCACTGATGTTTGATATACTGGAAATCAAAATTAGAAAAATATGATTAAGAATATTATTATAAAATTATCATCAATGATGGTGTGATTCAGTTTTACATTAATTCATTTGACTACTTTTACATTATGTATTGGTTACACAGATTCACTTTTGAGATCTAAGCCTGTATAAAAACTTGACATAGATCACGATCTGAGATCGTTTTTAGTTCATAAATTAGATCAGAGATCTTTCTGCACTTTGTTTGTGAAATCTATACATAAACAATTGGATCAATTATTCTTGAAATGATCCGATTTAGTTCACGGTCTAATCTACTTTTAGATCATTCATATGTAGATCAAATCGTAATCTGCTCCCAACACTGATATTTAGATGAATTTATTATGTATGTCGTTATAATTATTCTTTTGTATTTTTAACTTATAAGTACCTACTTTACTATAATAAATAATCAGCAAATATCTTTTTTAATTCATCATCATCAATTTGGCCATTAGATTTTCTACAATGATTTAATATATTCTTTATTATTTACGTTTTGAAAAACTTTTATTAGTATTTTTACAAATTATCGGTTAAGTTTTAGAGTGTCGTATAGAGCAAATCGACTTTGAAGTTTAACTGATTTGCTTTAGCTTTCAATTCATTTCAAAAAATTGCGTTTGCAATCATTATTTTAATGAGAATTATTTGAAAGTTTAAAATGATTAAAGAAAATCACTTTGGGACAGACAGATATGTTTAAAAATTGCCATACGCTGTGACATATATTTGATTATATCTTTTAGTCACTTTTGAGAAATGGACAAACGACAAACCGATGCTTATTGGAAATAACTTTCCTTAATCTCAACTTTAAAATCACCGGAGATTTTACAACACTCCAAAGCAGGGGATAAAATAAGCAAAAAACCTGAGTGCAATATTTTAATATTTTGAAGAAAAACTTGGGACCCAGAGGTGCTTTTCATTTGTGTAAAAATTCACGAAAGCTAAAAAAAGGTCTTCCGATCTGCAAATACCGCGGAAAAAACCGCGCTGTATGCAAATCGTATTTTGAAAACGTGAAAAAGATATTATTTTCTATCATTTAATTATGAATTGTAGCTGAGTGTAAAAATCTTGAATGCTGAAACTGACATTCCTGACTGCATATTTTTTCAGGCTGACTGCAGATTTTGGGCCCAACTGCACGTTATTTTATCCTTGCTCCAAAGACTAAAAACATTAAAATAATAATAGCAAATAAGTATATTTTACCTGAATTCAAGTGTTTTTATGCGATCTAAAATAATTAATTTAATAGAGTCCGACATTTCACTGTAATCCTTTGACGTATTTAACCTTTTTTTTTTAAAAAAATCGTATTTGAAATTTAATTTATTTTTATTTCGGTGTTTATTTTTCATAAATAATTCTTACTTACCCTGAGGCTTTATATTGTTCAAAATACTTTTTAAAATCTTTCATTGTTTTTCTAAAAGTAAAAGCAAACAGATTTATTTAAATTTCTAGAATCTTTTGGTTCAGGGAAAGAAAATGTTTTTCTCTTATGATGCCAGAATTTAACGAACTAGCGAAAAGAAAGAAAACATATTTTTGGCTCTGATCTCATGTGGGGTGTTTGGTCTCTGAGATCATGTAGTAGATGCTAGATGGTTAGTTTTGAGTAATTTTTACTTTTTTGGATTGGAGTGCATGTATAGCCAGTTTTTAGATGTATAGACTTTGGTTCCTCATACCTCATACGTAGGAAAATTGGATTTTAATTATTTATTTGTTATAATGGTTGAATGGATGCCAAAAGAGTGAGTCTAGCTGATCGTTCAGGCCTCATTAAGCATCCTCGTATTTTAAAAAATTTTCGCTGTAGCTCGTGTTTTGTAATTTTTTTGCTGTAGAATTTGTTTTGTATTCGAAATTAATAGAATCTAATCAATAATAGCTTACATGAATCCTTCTATTAACACAACCCAATACGATTTTATAGTTACTGTATGGTCCAATGAGGTTTGTCTTCTGTTCTCACTATATATTTAAAAATCAATCAAATTTTATTAACATTAAATACTTTCGATTATACAAATTGGGATACTTACTTTAACGGATGTAAATAATCTGATATTAATTTGCTAGGAAAGCGCTGTGTCAACGTATCAAAATAATCTTTGTATGGAAAATTGCTAAAACATTATCAAACAAATAATAGAATTTTAAATTGCAAGTAAACTTTAGTCGCAGTGCAGAATAGGCATAAATGCCTATTTTAGGCAAAAAAAAAGAAGAAATCACCAGTTCAATAATCCAAGAATACGACATTATAAAAGTTCACGAAAATGAAAATTTAATGGACAGTATATTGTTCTCTCAAAATGAACTACGCAATCTTTATTACTCTTTCTAAGTTAAAGCTCCGTGTTTAATTGTCAAGAAAAGGAGTGAAAATGATAAATTTTTTTTTTGGAAATTTCGGAAATCAAGGTCGTGTAAAGTTTTTAAAGTTAATTAAATTACTATTTTGTCCAAAATCGTCAGAAATTATGTCTTTTTCCAAATCTCAGAGGAGTTTAAGCACTCCTCCTTCCTCCCCATGTGCACGTACTATTCTACACTATGGTTAATGCTACTTTTACGTTATACACATTCACGTATTTTACCTATACTGCCCATTTATATGATCAAATAATTATAACTAATAACTTTAACAAATAAGTTTTGGTCTTTAATTACTTACTAAATTAAAAAAGAGTCTACTGCAGACTTTGCCTTCTTATATTCACTAAAAAAAAAAATAGAAAATAATGTTTTTAATTTGTTTACTACAAATACATATATAAATAGTTTTCCGTTTAAACTCTTATACTAGAGATTTTCTACATTAACAGAATGTGGATTAAACTAAATTCATAAACAATTTTTATATATTTTTAATAAATAAGTTAAATTTGTGTTCATTAATATCAATTCCACTTAATTGGAGGAATACCGTAACTAGCACCAAAGTCTTGATAAATAGGTGTTTCGGAACTTTCACAAGGTGCCTGCTACGTAATTGGTATCAAAAATATTACTTTTAAGTACAAATTACTTTAAAGTAATATTTCAAGTGACATGAACGTAATTTTGTTACTTGTATTATTACTACATATGTAGTTACATTATTTTAAAGTAACATTTGCAAGAATGTAGTAATTATGGGCACTTTAAATCTTGTTTTCTCAGTGCATATACCGATAAACCTTATATGAATATAATAAAGCGATATAATTTGAAATCGTCAATCATATATTATTCTTTTTATTAGTTATTTAAAGTTATTTGAATTAAAAGTATTTTTTACGCTTTTAAATTTTCTTTTCCATAATCACACATTGCTTTTCTTCGACTTTCTTTATCACTGAAATTAATATAATAAAGCGATTAATAAAACTGCAATGTTTAATTTCAACAGTTATGTACATATTCTTTGGTTATTTAAATGTCCCTAAGGTACCATCACACAGTACCGACGTAAGCTTAATATATAAAGAAAAGGTATTCAGTCTTCAAATACCGCGGAGAAAACCGCGCTGTATGCAAATCGCATTTTCGAAAAGTGAAAAAGGATACTATTTTCTCCAAATCAAAGTAAGAGAGCTAAAAAAAGGCCTTCACTTCCCAAAAACAATGCTCTAATCATCGATTTTGGCGCCCCTTAAATTTGGCGCTTTAGGCTGTAGCCTGCGTAGATTCTGCCTTACGCCGGCACTGCCACCACATCATCATAAAAAAAACACATTAAGTTTAAGACGTTCATTTTAAAATATAACATAAGTATTTAACTTACGTCAATGCATTAAAATTCTCCATAAACCAATGTTTATCATTTAGAGAAATCGTACGCATATAATAAATATGTAAATAATGGTCTTCAACATTGCTGGTAATAGAATACCAACAATTAACAGTTGTTTTGTAATAATCTGCTAGTCTGTTCAATGAAAATATTATAATTGAATAACATTTTTTGTATGTTTAAAGAGAGCAGCATTAATTTAACTTACGCGTTAAGATTCTCTTCATAAATTGTATCAATTCTGAAAAAAAAAATATAGCATTTTTATAAACAAATTTGAGAAAAGCCATAGAGAAAATGAAAATGTTAATAATCTGAAATATAAATGAAATGAGTTCGTATGCTTAGCGAAACTAGAAATAGCTGGCCGGGTGAAAATTTACTTTATGTGACTTTATTTTAGTTTATACTATTTTATAAACGCATCACAGCTACTACTTCACCAAATTTTGCTATTGTGACATAAAATTAACGTAGAATTTAAGAAATCAATAAACTTTTTATTGTTAGAATTATTTCAAATACTTTATGATGTCTTCATTTACCACTTCAATTTACTACATAATACTTTATCAAAAACCACTTTTTACTCGGCTGAGATAGTAGGCAATTAGAAATATGAGAAAATTATGTGAATGTGAAACGATAAAAACCAGCGTCAAATGACCGAACTTGACACATGAAGTCACTTTGAAAATAGCTCGTATCATTTGCCGTACCTACCCAATAGATAAAACTAAATTCACTATATTTAAATGTGATTCTCTGATTTAATGCGCGCTTCGTATTTTAAATCAAATAGCGTTTATTAACTTTAAAAGTTTAGGGGTTGTGAATTCATTCACTTCTAGGTGTGCATTCACAGCAACTAAAAATGATGTATTGTTACAGTGCTTTCGACATCTCAACTTGAAAGCTTTAGTCGATTGTCCAATCAGAGATGCGAATTCTGCATTTTGACACCAAGCTTTTAAGTTGAGATGTCAAAAGCGCTGTAACATTACACCATTTTTAGTTGCTGTGAATTCACACTAGAAAATATAAAAAAATCACGCGTCTAGAAAGTCATGTATGATAATTTAAATGTCATCTTTTTTATTTTTTCATTTAATTTCTTTTTCTTGCTCCATTTGTGGAAAAAAAAAAATATTTTAGAGGCAAAACTAAGTAAATTCTTATTATCCCTTATCTGTACCCCCCTCCCATTCTTCTTCCTTTTCGCATAACATATTTGGCTACACAACACACATAAAGTAAAATAAACTCTAAAAGAGAACATTTTCGTTCACTGCCAGGTATTATCGCACAACATTATAGTTTGAAAACTTTTTATCTTACTCCTTATAACTGGTGTAAAATAGATTAATAAGAAAATTGTTCTGCGTGTCCGTGTCAGTTCTAGTATTAAAAAATTAAAAAAATTTCAATACATTTGATTATTTTCGAACTCACAGATAGCGTTTCTTAAATATAACAGCTGACGCTCCCAATGCTATTTTTGGTTACTTTGGTAAATTGTTCGTTAGAGACATTGCAACTCTTTTTACAAATTTTGTATGCCGTGCTCTAGTTTGCTCGCTCACTTTAGCAACGAAACAAAAACAGTATCGAAAGCGTCAATGACCTCAATGCACAGCATAGCAGTTAAAAAAAATATATAGTTTTTTTCAGTTTCGTATTAATTATACTTACATGCAAACTCGATTCTTCAATTGATTTAAAATTCGCATCTTAAAATTCATTGGTATTGAAGAAGCCGAAATAAATTGCACTAATTCAGTTTTTAGATATGGCGTAATTCTTTCGCTAAGCGATGCGAAAATTGAAAAAAAAAGAAAAAACTTTATCGATTATATGAAAACTTTTTTCCCAACGCGCTTATTGTAATTTCACAACTATTTGTATGGGGAAGAGAAGTTTTCTTTAAATTTAAACTAAATTATAAAATTGTTAATAATTAAATTATGCACGTTTTGTTAAGTTTATAGATCTCTACATGTAATGCAATCATCAAAAGAAAACAAAAATCCAACAAGTATGAAATAATTAAAAAAAAATAGTTCATAGGTGGGAAAAAGTTTTCATACAATCGATCTATAAATTATATTAACAGAAGTTGCGTTTTTTTTTATAAAAATAGTTTAATTTAGATTTATAAATGAAAGAAAGTTTTCAAGTTATTCATTTTGATTAATTGGCATATGTTTGTATGCCACGTATTTGGTGTGACTAATTTTGACTAATTTTGACAAATTAGGCAATCGCATGGATATCAATATATCATATTCTTTCTTTTAATATGTTTCATCATGTTTTATCAATCACAGATAGATAAATCTACTACTAAGTAGATATACACTTGACCCGTAGTTGTGATCAACATAAATCCCCAAGGAGCACAGTGGTGCCACATATGACCAATTCATGACCAAATGGTCAAATGTGGCACCACAATGACGACAGAGTGTCCAATTCGTGACCTTTGGTCATTTTGTGTTCCTTGAGTCGTTAAACAATGAGTCTCTAAATAGGAATTGAAACTAAACATACAAATAAGTAAGAAAAACAAATAGAAAACTCATACCTGTCCAATTGAATTAAATCCTTAACATAGTGTTTCTTTTGTGTTTCATAATTTAACATTGCTTTACTAAAAATTGAAAGAAAAAAAAAATAGAATCTTTAAATTATATAATTTAAGAATATAATTAATCACTTTACAATTTACTTATAATCATATAAATATAAATTAATTAGAAAGAAACAAAATTATCGAGGATTAAATGAAGTAATCTTATGTGCTTCGTTTTTAAATAAATGCGAAGCTCTGTTTTTTCTTAATCTTTGTTCAAATAATTTGTTCTTTGTCTCGACATCTATAGCCCCGGATTCAGATGATAGATCCTTTAAATCATGATTTTAAATCTATTATATTAATACGCAGTTACTGTTCATTAAAAACTCGAAATAGGCTATGAAAGTATGAACTTTATAACTTTGATATTGCTTCATTTTATCGATTAATCCGATTAAATATAAGAAGCATTTTGTATTCGTGTTTTTTTTTTCCTTTTTTTTATTTGTGTTTGTCCGGGCAGTAGTGACCATTTTGTTTGTTATTTAAGCAAAATAATTTAATTGCCGAAAAAATGTCGTTCAGGCCGGTCACTTGCTTATTTCTCCTTCGATTTAACTAACAACGACTTTTCGGAAGTAGGAACTTTCTTTGATTCCAGCGAAAACTGAGAGCTAGTACCAGAAGCTAAGTGATCAGGACGAAACATAACGGTTTTTACTTATCACTTTCCTTTAAAATTTAAACATGAAGTAAATTCAAAATACAAATAATAAAATATATTAAAAATTGAATTAAATATTATAATACTGCTAAAAAATAATAGTTTAGATTCCTGAAGAGTGACTATTTCAAAGTAAGGATTTCTACTGGTTCCACAGGTTATTCAAAACTGACAAGTAAACTTAAAACTAACTCACGTTCACACCTAAAAACTTAATTTTTAGTTACTATCCTAACTTTACACGAGTCTTCAAGACGTTAAAAATTATATTTATAAAAAACTAAAAAAAAAATAAATCAATGATTTTCAATAATTGTAAATAAACTTACGCATAATTTTCTTTTAGAAATGCATATATCGCGTCAGATTTCTCCTTGTCCTTTGTTTCATATTCACGATCGTTCTTCTTTTTATCTTCAACGCTCCTTCATTTCGATAATTATTAAATTAAGTTGCATGGAATTTAAATATGTTATTTGACTTACTTCAACCAGTTTATAGTAATTTTCAGTAAACTAACATCATTAAGATTTCGAATATAATTCATTTTCATTATTTTATTTGAATGACCAAAACCAGCGATATATTTATAACTTCAAAGAAAAATGGTTGAAATTATATACACTGTGTTTTATAAACAATTCTGTGTTAGGAAATTAATGATAATTCGAATTAAACGACGAACCAAAATCAATATACAATTTCAATTATTTATTCAATATAAAAGACCAACTTTATTACTATACAATATTTTCAATATTAGGCGCTTTCGTTTACTGTATATTAGTAAAGTTCAGTAAAGTTGTTAATACCAATAATTTTTAAACGGAGAATCGTACAGAAAAATCATCTATGACCGACCCCCACTTAAATTTGAAGGCATTACATTATGAAACCCTCCGATACCCTTAGAAAAAAGTTTAGTACAAAAATTTGGTTGAAATGTTTGCACTAATATGCAATAAACGAAACCGCCTATTTAATCTGAGTAACTTTTAGTTTTACAAATAAATTAGTCTAAAAATTTCATGAAAAAAAAAGAAAAAAAAATTAATAGCCGTTCAACTCGTTTATCCCTTCCGGGATTTTTTTTGAATTTAATGGGATCTCAATCACAATTTTTTGTTTTCACAATAGACTGATAGGTAAATTCTTTATGATTTTTACATACTCGTCATAGGCTTTTAAAAGATCGGGTATGATTGTTCTTGCTGATTCCAATTGTCTAAAAATATTTTGAAGATTAGAAAGATTATAATAATTTATAATGAACATGAAATTATGGAACAATTTCATTGGAAAATCACTCGATAAAATTCAAATAATTTCTTCTATATTCTATTCTGTCTCTAGTAAAAATGAGTTTTAGCTCTTAATCATATACCTTTTCAGAAAATGACAGACTACTTTAAAGTCATTATTTCCATCATCACTAAGAAACATAGAACAATAAAAATTAATAAACGTATTATAAATGATTATTTTCAATTATTTGTAATTTGTAAACGTAATTCAAATGCATTTGCAGACATTCACGAATTTATTTTTGATGCTCTCGAAATTTTTAGGCAGCCTGGTAAACGCTCTGTAGTACAACAACAAAAAAATATGAAATTTTGCACTACAGCAAATCAAGGCATAATTATACAAAATATTTATTGATGTCGGTTTCCTATATATTAAGTCGCGTTTAAGTAGTTTCTTTCATTTTTAGAATAAAATTCCGAGTTATTAATTAAAGTGGATCGAAAATACAGGATTTGAGAAATTCAAAGATCTTGGGGCAACTTTTAACCCAAAAGAAAATATTTTTGTACATAATTAAATTTTAGTGGTTTTTTTTTCGAAAAATTTGAATTGGCTTTATTTCAAGATTAATTTCATACTGTCCGAAAGCTAATACAGTCATTTATAAAGTAAAATTATAGACAATCGTGGAATTGAGGAGATAATATTGAAAAATTAGAGAAACTTATTCAATTGGTTAGTTATTCAATAAAATATCATGCTGCATCCTCAACAAAAAGAAATCTTGACTTTAAACAAGGAATTTAACCCTTTGTACATAAATTGCTGTAGTCAAATACATTTTTATTAAAAAAACACATTTCATTACCTTTCCAAAACATCCGTAAACTTTAAAATCGATTGAGTCGTCGTTGAGATATGTTTTTTTAGAAATAGACCCAAAAAGTCAATCTTGAGAAAAAGCCAAAGGAAAGTGAACAAAAATCAAATGACGTTCCCTCTATACTTCATTCTTTTCAAAAATGCCTGATAAGCTTTCTAAAAAGTATAAAAACTTTGAAGAAAACAAAGAGGGACGATGTGTATTTTTCCTTTTTTATGGTCGGTTTTGTATGGAATTTATTATTTGGTATTTGTTTTTTTTCTGTTTTCTTGACCATTTTTTTCTGGATCTCGGGAGAGTGTGCGGATTTTGATGGTTGATATATCAAAAGACGCACACTCTTTTTTTTTCTTAAATGCATAATTACTTACTTTCGTTCACAATCTTCGAACCTATGTTAAAAAAGAATCGATAATAAAAAAAATAATTTGGTTAACTAATCTTAATTGAATAATTCGAATATTAAAAAATATTTTTATGCTCTAATGTTCACTAATCTTAGTTAATTCTACTTACATACAAATCCTTCCTTGCATTAGTTTTACCCCTTCATCTAGAACGCTAAATATTAAACAAAAGCAAATCAAATTGAAAATTTGTTCATAATAATCTATTATTAAATTTCGATTAAGCTTAAAAATAAATGCTGTGTGAGTAAAATTTTAATCTATTGATTGAATTGCAATTAAATCTAGATCTAAAACTTACTTGGTGGCATCAGCACTAACTTTCAAATTCTAAATATTGAGAATAAACAATTTAAAATTAATAATTGAATTTCAAGAAAAAAAACCTGCTAATCATTTGGTATTCACTCCCAAGAACCAAAAACCCCTATAACTTAAAGATCGCAAGAATCTGTGTATACCGACATAGAGGGCGCCGAATATTGGCGTGCTCAAAGCCACGTGCCCCTGTACTCAAATCGAAACCATTAAAATGTATCAATTAGCCCCTTTACTCATATCGATAAATTTATTTTAGCCCCTTCGTACCCCCTGTACTAACCATTAAATGTTTAAATTATGCTCTGTATTCTAAGGGAGGGGAGAAGAATTTTTTTTTGCTCATAAAGTTATTTTCTTTTTAATTACAGAGGGAAGTATTTACGGAATGACGAAGACCGTTTTTGGTGCTCATGAGAAATATGTTTGCCCTGCTGGTACTCTTTTGTAAAAGTCGGCTGCCAGGTCGCTAACGATACGAATGGAAATTTGTTTCAATTTCGCGCAAAAATTTATAAAAAAATTAAGATAATGCATATCTAGATAATATTATAGATAAACTGAAATAATATCTTACATATAAAATGTTGATCGACCAAAAAATGAAAGTAATACACTTCATCACTATTGTAATTGTAACAAAAACTAAATTAAGCAGAATCCGCTTCACAACAACCTTATTGAAAATAAATTAATGTTCCATCCAAATCCACATTTATAGGAATTTTTTTTCATATTAAATATTCCACCCACCTAACATTTTTTAATTAAAAACATTAATACTATGTACTTGAATATAATTAAATTTCTTATTTGATATTTTTTTTTATTTACGTACTTTACATGTGCCACCACTATCACAAAAATAAAAAAAATACACGTGTTGAAGTTTTTTTCTTTTATTATTTTGATAATTTATTCGTTTAGTATCTTACTTTGTACAGACAGGACCATTTGCATGGTTTTGGAATTAAAAATTTGAAAAATTAGAATTTTTCTTGCCTTACTTTATTATAGCTAAACACTAACTGTAACAAATAAAGTAGAAAATTTCTATTATAAAAACTAGAAATTTACTCTTGATAAATTATAAATTTTTGTATTAAAATAAAAAAAATATGTGAAATATTTGCTTTGTTCTAGTTTTTTTTTTGTTCAGTTAGAATACCTATTGCTGCTTCCTTTAAGAAAAATCAAGATAAAAATAAATAAAAGTAAATAAATGTCTTTCTATCGAATTATTTTAACTTCTTCCTGTTATAATTTAGCGTGAATTAATGTACATAGATATTTTGTTCTTTTTTCCGATTTCAATAAATTAGATTAAACTAAATTTTACTTCTTTTCAGAGGCCAACAAAGTGATGATAATGAGTTATTGATAATTCAATTCTCTACACAGTGATTCCAAGGTTCAAGAGCATAAGCCTCTTATAAACATACTTCTTTATCATAATCATTGTCATTTATAATACGAGTAGTAGAATAAAAATAACACTGTACCACAAAAATTTTCCCAAAGCGGGAGACAATTTTTTTTAAATGTATTCGGGGTCGCTGATCACGAA
>JAABKK020003658.1:0-27864 GCA_011634745.2 Catotricha subobsoleta
AACTCTTTGCTCACTTGTAATTTTATATTTGCCACTCGTTCTTTTTTCACAATTTTTTAAGTCAAATTCCTAGAAACTTGTGTGGAGTATGAACATTATGCAATGCGCTTATATTGTTTTTGAAATTATGAAATTATGATGATTGATGATATTATCATTATTTTGTATTTTGTTTTTTGTATTATAACCTACTAATTCATAAGATATTTACTTTAAAAATGAAAATTCAAATACTTCCAGAAATATTTTGCGCCACTTATTTTCACCATGCAACTCCAAATATAATCCATATTATGATCAAGTTCTTTGATATAAATAAATATGAATTTATGGTGTATTCGAAGCTCTATGACTTTTTTGCGACTATCTCTAAATATTTTTTTTGCGCGATTCTATTGTGCTGGCACTACCAAAAACAAGACGGTATTCTTACTGAAATGTTAAAAAACTATCAAGCTATAAATATTAATAATTTCTAAAAATAAGATATTAAGCATGACATCAAAAAGTGCATTGGCTATCTTATCAACTGGTTCCGAAGAAATGGAGCTGGTTATTGCAGTTGATGTTTTGAGACGAGCTGGAGTAAGTAACATTGTAAAAATACTTTATATAGAATATGACCTTTAATTTTGTCCCGGTTGTATCATTTCAATATATAATTTGTGACCTTTTGCTAACATTTGATTATTCATTTTCTTAAGTAAATATTTTACTAAGATAATTAAATGAATGCCTTGTTTAAATATCTAAATATAATTTCTTTTAGGTAAATGTTACGGTTGCTGGTCTCTTAAACAGCGAGCCTACGGTTTGTTCCAGAAATATCGTAATCGTTCCAGATAAAAAGTTGGAAGAAGTTGCAAAGGTGAATCTAATTTCATTATTTCTGTGTGTGTGTGTGTTTTTTTTAATGCTCAAAATTTGTTTTAAATGCAATCCAATAGATGCAATACGATGTAATTGTACTACCAGGTGGATTAGGCGGTTCAAAAGCCATGGCAGAATCAAGTTTGGTAGGTGAAATTCTACGCGACCAAGAATCAAATGGAAAATTGATTGCAGCTATTTGTGCAGCACCAACCGCACTACTATCGCATAAAATTGCTTTTGGAAAGTCTTTAACATCTTATCCATCAGTTAAAAGTCAATTGACCAATGATTATAAATATGTTGATGATAAATTAGTTGTTCAAGATGGACAACTGATTACAAGTCGAGGTCCTGGAACAGCGTTTGTATTTGGTTTAAAAATTGTTGAATCTTTGGTCGGAGTAAATAAAGCAAAAGAAGTTGCTAAAGGTATGTTAGTAGATTATTAAGGGTTATGTCATATAATTATTTTTGTCAAATATTTCTGTTGTGTGAATAAATAAAATAAAATATATTTAAAAAACAAAAATAGAAAATTAATTATCATCATTTCATAGAATTTCATATAAATCTCTGCGGAAAGAAAAGTATTGTGAAAATAATGAGCGTCAGTTGTTTAAAATTAGATTGTAAATAGAAAGCCGTTCTCCAATAGTACAATTTTTTCTTGGATAAAAAATATAAATTCCAGTTAATTTAAGGTACATTTTAACTCATGTCAATAAATTAAAAATTTCACTTAAGTTATTTATTAAAAAAAACTTCAGACTTATCTATATGGTTCTCAAACATTTTACAAATTAGAAAAAAGGGGAAAAAGCAATATTTTATAAATTCTTCCTCCTCAGAGATCAATTTGAAAATTAGTAGTTTTATATTGATTGGGATTAATCACACACTTAAGACCCAATGATAACAACCATAGCACATTACTGGGAAAAACCACATGAGTCCGAAACATCTTCTAATAAAAGTTTATTATAAAATGACCGACAGCTTTTATCTTAATTTGTTATTTATTACTTATTTATTTTAATCAATAATAAATATATTTTCTATTTTGAGTATATTATTAAGGATGACTTAAGATAGAGGTTATAAAAGTTGACCAAAAACTACATTTATAGCAAATGTTTTAAAAATATTTGTATTTAATTAAATTTATATCATAATCAAATCGCTAGAAGGCATAATAAAAAGAAATTGATTAAAGCCTTCTGAATTGTGTATAATTAACAATATTTTTATATATTTTTTATAAAAAAAATCCAATTAGTAAATAAAGTCTATAAAGTTTCTTCTAAATAAGTACTTAAAATTATGCAAGTAATTTATTTTAGTTGCTAATGTTTTAAAATAAATTTATTGCAATCGCTTTGAGCGGAACCCATTCGATACTAAAGGCACAATTTCTGATGATTGTTTTCCTCTTGATTCTGGCAAATATATATATAGCAGAGCAACAAGTCCAAAACATACGAAGGCAAATGGTAGAAAAACAAAAGCATGCATTATCGCTTTTAATTTTAAAAATGTCATGGCGACATAAAAATTGCAGGACCACGATGCTAAAGCACCTAGTGACATAGCTGCAGGTCTTGGTGCTACTTCGAATAATTCCGACCCAATAAAATATGGTATAGGACCCAAGCCGATTTGATATGCAAATATATATCCAAATACAGCAATCACACAAGCAATTGGAAACCAAGAGACCGCATCAATAAATCTGACAACGACCGTTAATATGATCAAAAATACACCACTAAAAAAACAGGACCATAAAATAATTGGTCTCCTGTTACATCTTTCCATGATAATTGGACTAAAGCAAGCCGTTATTAAATTAACAACTCCAGCACCGAGGTTTGCCCATTTTGCATTGGCAGGACTTAAACCAGTACTTTCAAAAATTGTTACTGAATAATAGAAAACTGCGTTAACACCGGATAATTGTTGTCCACCTTGTAGAGCGCACACCAAAATGACGGGTAGTAAAAGTGTTGGATCGGTCAATATCGACCAAATCGATCGTGTTTCTGATTGTGTAGCTGCTTCTAATTCCATTGTAACTAATTCCTCCTGGATTAATGCTATATCATCACTACCGCGTAAACGCCGTAATTCTATAAATAAAAATAAAAATAATAAAGCAAAATGAAATATTTAAAATAAATGAAACAAATACCTCTTTTTGCTTCTTCTCGTTTACCAGCAACGATGTATAAATATTTTGGACTTTCTGGAAACCACGGATAAGGAATAAAGCATATTAACACTAAAATTATATAGGCACTTATTGCAATATGCCATTGCGATTTTGTCCCAAATACTTCTTGTAAGCTTGCTAACTGACCAACAACAACACCACCTGTCACACCTAAAACATGAAATTCATCACGATTATAAAAATGTATGATTATAAATTTGGCTATCGTGGCATATTACTGAAATAGAAACTCTGCGGCTTATTTTTTGTAATTCGACATTAAATCAAGCAAATTTAATAAGAAATAACATAATTAATGATTTGTAAAATTTAACAATTAAATAAAACATAGCTTATAAAAAATGTATATTATTTACTCACCCATGGAAGAGAGAACACCTAATGTTCCACGCAAATGCAATGGTGCTAATTCAGATAAATACATTGGAACAGTACTTGTTGTTAGTCCAGATGCAAGGCCAACAATTAACCGACCTAATAGTAGTAATTCAATTGAGTGTAATGGACGACATATGTAAAATATGATAGCACCGATCGTAAATAAGATACCACAAGTCAATAGTGATCCTTTTCTATCAGAAAATAGTTTTAATACTTTAATATAAAATAAAATTAAAAAATAATGGAAACATAAAATTCAAACATACCTTCCCAATTTATCAGCAAACCAAGCACCAGCCAAAGATCCGATACAACCACCAACTAAAAATATTGAAATAATCACCGACCATAGTGTTTCGATTTCTTTAACAGTTAACCGCAAATTATGACGTTCAATTAATGTTTCATTACACCATTCCCGCATATATTCAGATGGAGAATTTATGACACCAATATTGTATCCAACTGAAAATTTTGAAATTTAGAAAAAACTATTTTACTGTAATATTTATTCAATTATAAGTTGTATTTACCTGGAACAGCTGCGCCAAAAGTACTTGCCAAACCAATTAATGTCAGAAGTTTTCCCCATTTTCTTTTCTATAGAATAAGTAGACAAGAATATAGAATTGAGTTTTTTTTTTATAAGTTGTAATAAACACTAGTATACATCGTCTCGTACCCTACTTTACTATACATGATACAACAACAGTTATACAATGCATTAATTTACTACAATGTATAGAATATAGGTTTACGATAAGAATAGATTTCATTCTAAATTAAAATACAACGAAAAATTTCCTAATTTGAAATGTAATCACGGAATTAATTTTATAAGAAAATAATATCAGAGTTTTTCTAAAAATAAAATAATATAAATGGAAAAAACGTTTTATTGCATTCCGGCTAACGCTAAATGTTTCTTCTCAGTATGAACATGAACAGACACTGTAATAATAACAACAAAAGACAAACCTCTTCTTCAACTTGTTTAAATTCTAAAACCATAATTAATTTTCAATAACTTTAACTAGCAATTTTATTATTCAACTGTATAGAATTCCTTATTAATTTTTATTTATTTTCATATATTAATTATCTCACATGGTCACTTCCACTTATAAAATGATATTGATAGTGATTTTTTAATCATTATATTTATGATAAAATGGGAGGAAAAATAATACAGTAATTAATTAGTATTCTACTTGAGTAATGAGTGTCAAATGTGAAATGTTGTGATATTGCTATCCATTTTTAAAATAACAATCATCATAATAATCTGAACAATAATACAATGTTTAATTAATTTCATCAAGTAGTTACATAATATAATAAGTAAATATTTCAAATGAAAAGTGAGATAACGATTTATAAAAAATTAAATTTACGCAAAAATTCTTCTGGCATGGTTTTTAAGCATTGTTGATGACCCTACTGAAACTATTTGTAAAATCAATACCCAGCGAAAATATCATTATCAAATTTGTTTGGATTTAGTATGAATTCATTATGGAAATCCGTGAAACTCTACTAAGACCATATCAAAGGCTATTATACCCATTCTGGACTCGATCACAGACTATTTCCATACTAAAACAATCAGCAAGGATTAATACTATGTTTTTGTATGGTTTTCCACTAGGGTTACTAAACAAAAAAAAAAAAAACTAAATAATCACTTTTTTTTATAGAAATTTATAATTTATGACATTCTTGTAATTAATTGTTTTTATTTTATTTATGCGAAATGTACAATTCAAGAGACCTCTGAACTCAATATAGTACTCTAATAATTTTATTTTTTATTTAATGTTATGTTACGGGTATTTTAATGCTATATATGCAAATAATTTATTCGAATTGTTCAAAATAAACGATATTTAATCAAATGGCATTTAATTGTAATATTTCAATATATATTACATTAAATTTATGACTAGTGATGGACCGGCAATTTTTCGTTAATATAATTATCGACACTTATAGATTGTCTAAATTGTAAATTACCGTCTTTATTCAGTGCTACTTTTCTCTCTTTAATTATCTATTTTATTTTATCAATTTGTACCACACACAAAATCAATATAGAAATAACGAAAATACTGATTGAAAACAAAGGCTACCACTTGATAATTTATATTTTATTGTTATATAGCGTATTTTAAATATTTTTATCTATTTCAAATCCAGATTATTTTGATATTTCACTTTCGCGTAAAATGGGGTGGTTTTAAATTTTAATTTACCACATCACTAATAAGTATGGTTTTTGCTGATCACTAATTATAATAAATTAAATAAAAAGAAATATTGCTCTGTTTTGAGAGTTGTTTAATAATTCAATATATTTATTATTGATAAAGCCAATGAGCCGTTTTGTTTTACTATATTTTAGTCAGAAAATAATATTGTTAAAAAAAAAATGTTCTGTTCTTTCGAATGCTTAAACTGTGATGACTAATTTTACCACAAAAATAATCATTATTTCTGTGAAACCACAATTATAATTCTTTAAATATCGTAAATTTTTGTAACAATGTATTGTCTGGTCTCGTTTTAGTTATTTATAGCATGCCTAAATTCAATACTGGTTATCTGGACTTTCCAGTTTGTTAAAAATTACAAAAAAAAGGAAAAGAAAAAAATGTTTATATTTTATTCAATCGAATTACTTACCTCTATGCGTGTTTGATACGATGATTTATATAAATCACTTCTTAGTGCGTCATTTTCTGCATTTTCGTTCATCATAATGAAAATATTCTATTTTTTATTTTATTTTTTTTTTTTTTTGAAAAATAAATACTTCAAAAAAAATTGTAAACAATAACAGTTCCAGTATCAAAACGTAACCATAAATCAATCACATATGTAATAACAAAACTTAAGAGAGATAACCTTAACCTTAAAACTTAGAACTAAAAGAAATTTAACTTAATTAAATATAAAGAAATAACAAATTCAATTTAATAACAAACGATACGATTTGATAAAGCAAAGGCACTTTATGTAATAATAATTTGTATTTTTATTGAGAAGTAGAAATAAAAATAATAAATGCAGTCGATTCGACTACTTGCTTTCTAAGATATAATAATGTAACTAGGCATAATATAAATGTTTATATTTTATATAAGAATTGCGGTGTGTCATGTCGATCTTATCTCAACGAAATGAAATGAAAACTTACAATATGGAATTGAGTTTTATTCACATAAGTAAGTAACAGATATTCACCACTTCACCTTTGAAATTTTTATCATAATATATTTTTAAAAAAAGGAAAAAAATATCATAACGAATTAATTATACATATTACATATTATGCAAAAATCAATTTTTTAATGACAATATGATTAATTTAGCTTAATTTGTTTAATTGTTGCTTTAATTTCAATCTAATATGAAATGGACAACTTGATGATGAATAAAATATTTAATTATTATTATTGTTTAATTTATTATATAGAAATTTTATTATTACTGATATATTTTCCAATATCTTAACTATATTGCACAAAGTTCTATCGATTATAGCAATAATCAATGTAAGTAGACTGTAGATTACTGTATACCAGCTCCAGCATGCATGTAATTGACTATTGATTGAGAATAAATTAAAGATAATGGACCTAGAAATCTTTGCACGCTGAGTTTGACATTCAATTTCCAGTAAAGTTTTTCAAATTTAGAATTCGGAAATATTTTCATTCACATATATTGATAAGACATAAAGATATTGTTTTTTTTTTAAAAAAAATAACAAATAAGGTGTCAATGGATCAAATTGACTCATATGATTTCTTTCCAAGTAAAGCCTTCGAGAGAAAAATTACATAGGTATAACGAACCACTATTTTTTTGTTTTTAAGCACATCATACCCCCCTAAAATGAGCTACAGTATAGACAATATACCATATCGATGGGTTATATTCAAAAACGACTCACCTATCTTTAAAAAAAATTTCGAGAGACAATACACTTTATTAAATTATTAATGTATGAAAATTTGTTTTCAAATTTTCCGAAAAATTGTGTTTATTGACCAAATATTGGACATTTCCTTTTCTAAGTCAAAGTAGAATGACATCCTGCATCTTTTACCATCATTAAGTCATTTTCGGAAAAATGTAGGTTATCGTTTCTCAAGTTCAGCCATCGATATGATATTCCAAAGTCAGGTATCGTGGTCACATAAAAATTAATATCGTGTAATGTCACCAAAATATCGATGGTTACCCCCACAAAATATGTGTTTTCAAAACTGAATTTATACATTAAAATAAAAAATGGAATATTGAATATTTAAATTTTAAATGTATTTGTGAATGTATTGGCTGTGGTGTTGGTTTGCAGCGCTATGTTATTATACAAATTGTATAACATAATAATATTTAAGTAGGTATAAAAAATAAAATAAACAAGAAAAAATGCGGTTGATTCATATTGACACAGGATAAGAATTAAGAAAAACCTAAATCTAAAATCACTAATTTTGAAAGAAAGTCCTTCAATATTTTTTCGTTGTCAGACACTGAGTTTAAGATTAATTTGAATATATTTTCTGAACCCTTTCACATACGTGATTTAAAAAAAACAACGTTGAAGCCATATATACTTATATAGGTATATAGGCATAGCATATATTATATATATTATATATATATATAAAAGAAAATCGTATAAATTTCGAGCCAACTTCAACTTTATCAACATGACATGAATTGTGTAATTGTATAAAATTTTCAGATCATGACAATTACAAGAATTCGGTATAATATAAATAAGTAACTAATTATCTCTGTTTGATAAACTTTATAGCCTACATTTACCGTACTACATATAAATAATTTAACATTGTTAAGAATTTTTTTTTAAATTATCGTTATTTCAAACTGATTTACTTTTCTTAATTTATTTTATTTTAATTCATTCATATATTTTTAATAAACGTAGTATAATACGAAAACCGTTCATTACATTATATTGTAAAATAATGAATTTAAGTTTTAAATTTAATTGTTTTAATACAGATATTTCTTTTATACCATAAATAGTTCGTTTTATAATTTTTATCGTCTAAAGGAGTACAAGAACATCTTAAGATTGATACCTTTACCTAATAATGTTTTTTTCTACCTGCTCACGAAATCATGCATTAATGCTTAAATGTCACTTTTATTTAATGTGTCCAACGGTAACCGCACATGTAATAACAGAGTAGAAACATCCCCTAAGTATATTATCTTATACATACATATATATTATATATATATAATAGAAAAGAAAAAAGAAGACAAAATGGATGTAACAAGACAATTAATATTATTATCAAAACAGTATAACGCTTTAAATGAATTACTAGATAATAAAAAAAATATTTTGCGACAAAGAGCATTTATGGCAAAAAAACGAGGCAATTACTACAAACGACGAGTTCAATTTCTATTTGCATCATTGGTAATACAGTTTCCTGAATCAGAACACAATTCAGAAAGCTAGGATAAAATATGTATGTTTTTTTTTTTTTGATAATTTTTTTTTTTTACACATGAGTCTTATTAAGTACTTATAACTTTTATTTTTATTTTCAGCTAAAATTATGATGAATATCCTTGTGGTACAGGGAAAGAATCAAAATACAACATTAAATAAAAGTTTTCACGTTTTATGATAGATGAAAGAACAGAATAAAGTAAATAATTCAAATTATGTTTATTGTTTTTATTATAATTTGTGTAGGCATATTCAAAATTTAAAGTAGCAAAGTGAGACGTTGAGCGTAAAGAATAAATCTTTGTACATATTCTTTTGTTTTTTTGTTTTTTGAATTCCATATTGCTGAAATATTGAAGGAAAATATTATTAAAATTTCGAAAGATTTTCAATTTCTATTCAAATTATTTTATCTCAGAACTATTTCAATATTTTAAAAATATTTAGAGAACTTTTAAATTTAACATTAGAAATGCCACTAGCTAAACGAAAAACAGAGACTTCATCTTAGATAAATATTGAATATATTTCTTAGCATTACGATTGATTTAAATAAATGCAATCAATTACAAAAAAAGGCAAAAAAATTTTTTTTATTTAAGCGACACTCTTTTAATACTCAAAAATAAAAAAATATTATTTTCTGTTTGTTATGGTTTTATGGTTGTTAGCTTGCAAACATTGAAGCATTTGTCTTTGTAGAACAAGACTACGTTCAGTAAACAATTGCGTTAAATTAAACCGTTGTTGTTCCATTCTCTGCATTTCTTGATTTAAATATTTGTACTCTTCGTGTTCCCGTTCAGCCAAAGAATTGGCTCTTTTAATCTCATTTAAAATTTCATATTGAATACTGTTCTGATTTGTCTTGGTGTTGGTTACATTATTTTGATTCTTATTAATTGTAGAAATTGATGGCGTGGGCGCTCTTAATGTAGGGATATCGGTTGGTGTTGATGATGATTCTACTGATGTTGATGGTGATGCGTTCGAATAGTAAAACTAAAAATTATGAGATAGAGTAAAAGAAAAAGTGTCAAGTTAATATCAATGCTCATTAAATGTTGATCGAATATACAAAACTTACATTAATTGAGTTATCATTTTGAAAATCTGGTAAACAACCATTATCCATGTAAGATGAATCAGTGTCATCCAAAATTGGTATTTCACCTTTTAAAATTTAAATAAAGCTTATTGAAATATTTATTTTATAGCAATACTTTTAGATAAGAGACACTTACATTTTATACTTATTTTCTCTGCAATCAATTCAGTATCTTTGTGTCGGTTTGGTCCTAGAACATCTTGAACTTCATTAAAATATGTCCATTCGGATGGAGGTCCTCCAGTTGAATCAATTCTTCGTTTCTCGCTCCTGACATAAATTCATTTATTATTTTGTATTTTATTTGTGCACAAAATTAATCTTACCTGTACATCTGGGATAAGTTTTGAATTTTTATGTGTACCTCTTCACAAAGTGTATTCATGCCCATTCGATTTAATTCTTCAGCAATTTCACCATAAATATGACGATTTTTCTTTGCTTTTCTTAAATCGTCAACACGTTTTTTCCATACATTTATCAATTTGTAGATTTCTTCGGCTTTCCAAACGCATCTTTGTTTTTTCAATTTTTGCTGTGGCTTTTGCATTCTGTTATGCTTTCTCATGGCTTTTTTATATATAATCACTTAATACATATAAGAATAATTATTTCAAATTCAATTAAATATGTATTTTTACACTATTATTAAAATAATTTAATAAAACTAATATTCACAATATAGTAATAATACTATTAACGATTATTTTTAATTGCCAATTAATAATACTTACTATGACAGACTTGTTAATTTTTAATATCCAATTATAAATGTCATTTATAATTTATTTAGCCACAGCTTGCAAAGTAGTTATTGTCAGCGAAATAAACTCAATTAACTCGCATCCCCTTTCAAAACTCAATTTCATTGTAAATAAATCGATATTAACATATTTACTCACTTCCCTAATGGAATTTTTTTTAATTGTAATGTGCACAAGCATACACGTACAGCAACCGATGAATAAGAATCTGAAAAATTAAATCTGGATTAATTTAGTTTTTTTGTAGAACTAAACATCAATTTTCAGCGGCAAATCTTTTAAAATTACAGAAATATGAAATCTTTTGGTCACATTTAACCAAAAATTGAATCGATTTTGAATAATGGCTTACAATATTGAAGCGTCTTCAAGCAATGATTCAGAGTTACTTAGAGTAAATTTAGGGTAGCTATGTGTGAAATAACAAAGATCACTGAGTTATTATACTCGAAGACGTTTTCTATTGAATTTGATTCTATCGCATTTGCTGTCCGTATTTTTGTAATTCCTTTGGAAGAATATGTAAGTTCAGAAGTAATTCTTGAAATTTAATTAACTTATTAACGGTATATCATCCACATTGCGAAATCTGAGGTAGGTTCCCCGTTTTGCTACGGTTTTGCAGACAAAGCCTAGAACCAGCAAAAAGGTGTCGCATTTTTCATGGACTAAAACACTTAAGGAGTATTCATTAAAAACTCGGTACTATATCGAGAGTCTATTAAACTCGGTATTCTCGGTGTTCATTATATTTTTCTATATAAAATAAGTACCGAATACCCAAATACCGAGTTTAACATACTTTACCGAGATACCGAGTTTTTAATGAGTACGGTACCCCTATATATATTTTTTGAACGCAATTCGTATGGTAACTGGTAAGCAAAGTATAAACATAACAAGTACGATAACTCAGCTATATTTTGGTTATTAGTTTTTGGGAACAAATTATTTGGTCAGTAAAATATTAAAAATGGTCAGTAAAAAAGTCGAAAATGATCAGTATAAAATTAGAAAATGGTCAGTAAATAATAGAATTTTGGTCAGTAACAAAACAATAATCCATTTCACAGTTCTCAAAGGATCTGGACATAGTTCCCCCGCTAGGGCTATGTTACGTTACATTACGTTCTATGATCACATTATTATTTGGTCTTTGTGAATAGCTCCTTAACCGAGTTATACCATAAGATGCGTTACTGACCGCTTTAATCTTTTTACTGACCATTTTGATTTTTTTTACTGACCATTTAAATACCACCGTTAGTTTTTCACTGTTTCTTACACATTACCAGCATATGAGTTTTAGTTAAAATTCGTGCGGGCGGCGGCGCTGTTTGTATATGATTACGTAAGAGTAAAAAGGAAAGAAAACTAAAATAGTGTAACATATTTTTCCATACAAAACAACAAGTGTTATCGTACTTGGTATGTTTATATTTTGCTGGTAAGTTTCTATATGGAATAACCCATGGTACTATAACTACCATGGTATATAATACCCAAAAGCATTTGTAGTGTTTTTTAAAAAAGAAATGTTTATACAGCTGCGAACTATTGTCAAAAATAAACAAATGACGTATCGATGATAAATTGCATTGAGTGTTTAAGAAAAAGAATCTGGACCATGTTTCACAAAACTTACAATTAATAGATTAAATACGAATTGTAAAATCCTACAATTCATCGATAGCACATGACGTCATTATTCATTTTTCTAGACTAAAATCAGACTTTGTACCTATGTTTTGTATGCAAAAAATGATCATCTTTAAATTTTAATTTTTATCGAAGATTAATGAAGAGATGATCATCTATTATCTTAAGTGCGGTTTCCTGTTCGCGTGAAATGAAATTTTCGGGTAGCGAAATTTTCACTCGCGAAATTTCAAGCGAAATTTCAAGTGAAATAATAATATGGAGAATATAAAAAATTTCCCTCGTGAAATAAGTTTTTTGTTCAGCTGTTAAATGAAATTTAAAAAAAATATATTGAAATGTTAAATATTTCACGCGTAGCTAGTGAAAAGAATAGACCGAGTCATTTTTGCCGTGAAATCGGTAGTGAAGAATATATGGAGACTGGAAAATATTTCGCTCATGAAATGAGTTTCCTATTTACGTGAAATGAAATTTGTGGAATCATTTTTTCACTACCTCGTTTCGCTAGATCATTTTTGTATGTATAATTTCATTTCACGCAAACAGGAAACCGGCCTTTAGCGATGATTTTTTTCAAAAATGAAATCATCTGGATGAGTAAGTACTAGTGACTACAATTCTATAATTTGAATCTTTGTGAAACAAGAAATTAAAAAAAAATATTAGAAAATTGTAAAAATCCATTGTAGTGTTTTACAATTTGTATATATAGTATAAATTCTAAGTTTTTCTAATTAATGTTTTTAAACCTACAAACAAAAAATTATTTTTTTATTTTACTTATTGCAAAACTTAAAAATGTTATTTTAACGATAGATTTCACATCGGGCAATAGCATTTTAATTAAGTGGTATGAACTGAGCTCGTATAATAAATAACTGTACAGATCAAACGAAAGAAAAAATTATATATAAACATAATTCAACTTCATACTGAAAACACAATATCATGAACGCTGTCAGCTGAATTCATATACTCAAATAATATCCCAATAGAAGAAATTGTACTTTCTATTCATTGACAAAAATTACGCAGAGAAAGTTACCACATTTACTGACGAACAAAAAAAAAAAAAAATGGTGTTATCGAATTTATCAGGAACAAGAAAAAAAGGAAAAAGGCAAATATTTTAAATGCAGTGCATTTTGTGTTTGTATAAGTAAATAAAAAAATTAGACTATTATTGGATATTGGTAATACGTAAATATTAGGCATAATTGCGAGTGCATGACACTAAAAATATCAACTACATTTATAATGTTTCAATATTGTGTTGAATGGTGCAATATAGTACTTAGCTATAGCTTCTATAAATAATAATCAATTTACTTACCCTGCCATATTTATTTTGGTTCAATAATTAAAATGTTAAACTCAGTGTTGTCGCCATAACTTACTTTAAAATTGTTTTTTAAATAAATAATATATGTAGTTTTCGTTAATATAAAATTTGTGTCAGCTAATAAAACAAATATTAAAAGAAATATCATTTGGAAAAATCTACCAAAATTCAATAACAATAACACCCAAGCATTGAAACAGAAATTATAATGCTAAAGCAAGTTTTTTTTTTATTCTATATTTTCTGTTTACGACATAATTAAATTTAGTGCATTTAATGTTTTGTAAATAAATAATAATGACTAATCGAGTGACTTATCAAAGTGTTATTTGTTGTACTTAAAAAATAAAATAATAAAAATATTGTATAAAATCTAACGCACCCAAAATACTTATAGTCGATTAAATTTTTATGTAATAGTTTTAAGTATTTTGATGTTAAATAATGTACTTAAAGCTTTTACGTCGACAGATAAGCACATTCGGTGTTTTAAGAATGTAAAAACAAACGAAATAAATGCAAAAGTAAATATTGATATATATTAAACAATTGTTGACACAAAACATAAAATTATAATAATGCCCAGTGATATCATTTGTGGCAAAATGTCTTCGGACATTGAAAATGTTGAATGGAGTATTGGTACGGCAGCACAACTTCCTAATGTCAGGTAAATACATACAAATATGAACTAATTGGTGAAAATAAATAAAAAAAAAAAAAAATGTAGTCAATAGAAAACATTATGATAAAATTAGAAATATTTTTTAATTTTAATGAATAGAGCAAATAAAAACTGTGTTAAGAATGAAAAGTTGATTATTGATGGCAAACCATTAAATAAATATTTGTAAATATGTTTTGTTGAATGTTTGGCAAATATCAAATGTTAGAAAGGAAATCAATAATCAGCTGTGTCAATTTTGATTTCTGCCATCTTATATTTACCTTCAGTTTTTGTGTATCTCGTGCATTTAAATACGGTTGACTTTTTATTTTACCTTTTTTCGTTATTTGTAAATAATTATTTATGAAAAAAGATTTGACGGGCTTTCTACAATCTATTTTGATAGCAATCATAATTATATACCACTATTCTGTTAAGTAATAACGCTGAAACGATTAATCTAGTGACAGATGAATGAGATATTCTAGAATAAAGAAGTCGGAAAAATTAACGATTTTCATTGTTTTTTTTTTCAAAATAAGATATTTACGTTCAGATACGTTTTGAAAAAAAAGCTTGATTTTCATCACGTTTAGTCGCAGGGTTTATACTGGTCTGTAAAAGTCAAGGATTTTTTTTTTTTTGAAATTCTGTATAAACCCTGAGTCGGTTTCTCAAGAACGGTAAGAGCTACTAGTGTTGTTGTGTGAATAGGAAAGGTCATGAACTCAAATTGCTTAACGCTGAAGTATCAAACAAGCCAACTGTAACGCGTTTAACTAAAAATCCCCTTAGCGCAAAAAAAAAGTAGCGAAAACAGATTGCTCTAATTTTTTCTTGCGCTGATATGATTTTGAGCTTTATTGCATTGCGTAAGAGCTGGTCTATTGGAGACTTCAGTGTTAAGCATTCTGAACCTATGCCCCTTCCAAATCACGCCATATACTTGTATAGCTCCTACCGTTCTCGACATATTGCCACAAAGGGAATTAGTGCGGTTAATTCGTAACACCACGGTTTAAAAAAAAAAAAAAATATTTTACCTCGATTTTGAACAAAATACAATAATTTTTCAGTTTATGAACTGAATTTTGTAGGTACCTTTTTTAACTTTAAACTTTTTTTAAAGCTTTCAACTTTCGAATAAAATGATTCACATACAGCGGTGTTTTTTCCACGGTTTATTGTTGTGTGTCTTTTTTAACTTTTTGGATCTATTGTTAAAAAAAAGAAAAGAAATGGTCACACAATTTATATAAAAATATTGTCCTGTCTTCTTTCTTTCTTTTCAATTTACCGCTCAATAAATGAAAAGAAAAAAAAAGCGTGTGCACCTAAAATACAAAGATCAAGTACTTAACCAGCCTTACTAGTAATGTCTATTCATCCATAGCCATACCTAATGATAACAAAAAATTAGTTAAGCTAAGTAGTTAATGTTTAAAGCAAGTTTTGTGAGCATTGAGAAGATTCATCTAATTTATTGAAGAAGTAACAGAAAAGGTTGATTGAAAGCAGAATTTAATATACATTTGTGTTTGCCAGTAAATATTCTAAGCGATTTAAACAATTCTGGCTTAATGCGAGTCTCTCGGCAGCGAACTCTGACACAACGATGTCCACATTAAAAGTTAAATACGAGACGTCTAGTCACGTTACGTAAGTCGTAAAAATATAATAATATTCACAATATCAGGTTGCATATTTTCAAACACATAACACGCGCAATACAAGTAGTAACTTATTGACTTTATAATTTACCGGTTTTCAATTTTTTTTTTGTTGTCGAATAAACTGTTTACATCAAATTAATTCATACATATTAATTCAGGCCTTGTATCATACAAAACATGATAGCAATGAACTAATCATTTAACCCTAATCCATCCCCAGTATGTTTATTTTACTAGGGTTGCGGGGTATCGGTAGCGATTCGATACCGATAGCATCGAAAACAATACTTTTAAATGGTATCGGCATTAATTTTGATACTTTTTTATAGATTTTTTTATTTTCGATACTTTTTAATTTGAGGCCATTCGCTTATTATGTCACGCTTTAAGAGGACTGACTTTCTCAAAAAAAATTATATGTAATATTGTTATATAGTCCATTTTTGATACTTTTGTAAATTGTTAAATTTAATTTTGGTCGCACAAAATTATTAGAAATTATTGATTTAAAAGAAAAAAAAAAAAAAATTTAACACATACACATGAAGTGGATGAAAGTGAAGATAAAGTAAAGAAAAGTGTGCCTGAAAATAATTCGCTTCTCCATAAAATACTTGACCTGTATTTCAAAAATATTGGTAAAAACGAAATACTTTTTTTTGGCAAAATGTACACTTTGCACTGTGTGTATATCACTATAAGTACAGTTTATGTGATATGTATATGTATAATCGAAAAATAATGATTTTAATTTTTATTGTTTCTGATTTTAAATTTCAGTCTGCGCACTCTAGTGAGGTCAGAATAACTCTCAAAGTAATGAGAAAAATGTAAAATGCGTTAACTTCCAGTGTAAAGAAGCAATTAAAATTGACCAATATTTGGAGAGTATCGAAAAAATATCTAAAAGTATCGTCGATAGTATCGAATAATAAATAAATTTATTAATCGACGATACTAAAAAAAAGCAACCATGAAGTTGACCCACTCTGTATTTTCAGTGAGAATATTTCATCTAATTATTGCAAATAAGCTTTCGATATTAAATAGTTGATATTAGGTTTTTTCTATTTGTATGATAAATAAGATGGTCGCTACAAGAATTAACGAATATGGTCTGAGCGGGTCAAATTGACTACTTCCATTGTTTTTTACTAACGTGTTTTTTTTTTTTAAATAATATTAGTCAATTTGATCCACTCACTTCCAATTGTCACTTTTTTTTAAAGATCGGATAAGGGTTAACTATAATTCATTCTAGAAATGCAATAGAAACATAAATATTCGTTTCCGCAAAAATGTTGTTCGCAAAAACTAATAAAAAAATAAAATATTTACATAGGTGATTTTTTTTATTGTGCGTCACTTATTGAAAACTGAAATTAAGAAGAGATTGATAAATTTATTAAGAAATAAGAAATGTTATATGTATTTAAATTTCGTCACGAAATAAATTATAAAGCATACATTATAACGTAATTTTTCTTTTTCTTACAGATTTGGTTCGAGTAGTAGCCAAGCATCACAAAATAGTGGAGACATTTGTCGAATATGCCATTGCGAGAGTGATCCACAAAATCCATTATTAACACCATGTTATTGTTCGGGTAGTTTGAAATATGTCCATCAAACTTGCTTGCAGTAAGTATAGTACTTATAACTAATAAATATTTAAATCAATAACAAAAAAAATATAGTTTAATGTATAAACAAAACATGATATCCAAGGTTCGTAATATTTATCTTACTTGTGTAGCGAAATAAAATATATTGTTTACATATTGAACAAATGATAAGCTGTATCTACATTTTTATTATAATACCGTCAATCTCTCAATGTCTGATAACATGTTTATTTTTTATTCGATTATTTTGTTTTTAGAAATAGATTATCAAGCTTATAATTTTAGTTTTAATTTAATAAATGATTGGCCAAAAATGAACAAAATCCATTAAAAATAAAAAAGGAAAAAAAAATAAAAACTAAAGAAAATTCAACTAAGAAATATGTATTGATAATGAAGTGAAACCATGAAAGTTTTCACACCATTGTTATACATTACTTATGGTATGAAAAACGAAAATATATCTTCCCATACCTATTTATGGTATACCAAAATATCTTACTGTACGAATTTCATGCAATCTTTTCACGAGGAAATTTATGTTTAAGAAATAGTTTTGTTACAATATTTCATCGATATTTGACTAATTAATTTATTTGGATAAATATTATTTGTAAATAAATTTCTTGAATGTTTTTCAGACAATGGTTGACAGCATCCGAAACAAATTCATGTGAACTATGCAAGTTTCCATTTATAATGCACACAAAAATTAAGCCATTCAATGAGGTAAGCAATATTTATTTCCTAATTGAACAAACAAAGTTTGTTTGTTTGTTTCTTAGATTAACCTACTTTTGAACCATCTTCTTTTTTTTTTTGTAAAATATTAAGTATGGCATAAAAAATTTGATGATATTCATAATCCTTGTCGAAATTAGATTTAACCTACGAATATAGTTAAGAGATGTTTTATGTTATGTAACCATGTCTAATCAGCGATATCTGCTCAAAGCAAAATGATATATTTATTTCTTTTTGTGTTAATTGACCTATGATGATGCTGACCGGTGGTTTCAAAAATTACTCTGGAAAATAACTCTCGACCCATGTCATGAGTACAAGACTAATGAATTCTACATTCTGTTTTGAATTTTATGTAAAACATATGCATTATTATATATGGATTTCTCACATTATATATATTATTTTATATATATATTTTAATGTCTTTGAATGATGTAGTTTTAATAATATGAATTTGTTACAATAAAAAAAAGGAAACATGAATATCAGAAACAAAATTAGCTTTTAATTTATGTCATGAAATTTTCCATACATTAATCATTATTCTCGGTCTATTTTGAAGTTGTATTCCTTGATTTTATTGAAATACGATTATTGATCTATGTATTGATTTCTTAGGGACATATAACATATTAGCTGATGCAGGCTGAACTTTCTACGCTTATTTGAAGATATTTTATATATGATAGGTCATTTTTGTGTACAAAGAAGATTTGTTAGCCTTGAGAAAACTAACAGTTTTTCTTTTAGTTTATGTGATATTTCGGTTTAGCCGTGTAATACAGCAAACAATAAAATCACATAAACCGATATATTTCATAAACTAAAAGAGATTGATTTAAACTTTCTTTAGTTTTGTCAAGGCTATAACAATTCTTCTTTGTACATCAAAATGATTCGATCAATAGTTTATGAAATATCTTCAATTAAACGTAGAAAATTCAGCCTGTGTAAGCTATTGTGTGGCCTCTTACTCAAATTAATCAACAGATTTCTTCGCCGAAAAACTATTTTATTTTCGATTAACTGAGATTATTTCATTCAAAAATTGTAAGATATATAATATTGTTTTTTAATTGGTATTTAAGGTATTTCTACAATGACAATTGTTTACGTCGTTACGATCGTAACGAAATATGATATTGCTACTTTAGCAACGTTGTCAGAAGAGCAATAACATACATCGTTACGAATTACGATTGTAACTCGTAAACGATGGTTATTATAGAATAGGGTGCTTTGAAAACACTTTTTTTTTCTCAAATTTTCAAAAGACAGGGTGCTCAAAAGTTGTAGAGAGGTATCGAAATCATGTTGATTCGTTATATAGGAAATTGACCCCAAGGAATCCATATATGATGGTCTCATAGTTCTCAGACCTCCCGTTGTGGGCACGCTATATAAAAATGGTAATTTCTGGGTATTTAGTAATTAATTTCAATTTACCTCTGGAAGTAAAGATCCAATCTCAGATTTAAAAATGTGTATAACGTCTCTGGCTATTTTGTATTAGATATTATTAGTAGTTAGTGAATAGTTAAATGGAAGAGGCCTCAATGATTCCAAACTATCCGGATTTACCTAAATTACTCTTCATAAACTTAAGTTATGGCATATCTAAGAACTGTTATTGAAAAATATTTTCTTTAGATTTACGAATACAAAAAATTGACCAACCAATTGGAAAAAAGAAATTAAGATTTCGATACCTCTCCACAAGTTTTGCGCATTGCATTTGGAAATTCGAAAAAAGGGTTTTTCGATGCAGCCTATTGTAGAAGTACCTTTAATAAATGTATATTTATTAATTTGAGTTAAATATTAAATATTAATTCAATATTATCATATTAAAACAAAGTAATAGACAAATTTGGGCTTAACCAGTTTTTTTTTATATCCTAAACAATCCGTAGATAATTTTATACAGAGAGTTTAAAAAGAGACAATATCAACGATGACTGCACTCTGTTCATTATACTCATAATATCTTTCAACAAAACAGGAAATTAAGCTGATAAGTAACGACTATCTAACACAATTACGACATATTATACAGTCGATATTATTTACGACAACCTGATAAAAATTATTTAATAACCTGTTTTAACTAAATTGCTTGTGCTTGTAGCTCAAATTTTGATAATAATAAATTTAGTGAAAACGACAAAAATAAATTAAATAAACTTTTAATATATTATAATATATTTTGTTTGAAAGGTTAATTTATTTTTTTGTCAACTACACTATATTTTCAGGGACAAATTGAAATACAAAGCACTTTAATGCAATTACTTAAAAAATTATATGTAAAAAAGTACTTATTTAAAAAATTATTAATTTAATTTTGGAGATCATTAGGTGTTTTGTTCAGACTTCATCTGTATGGGATTTAACTATTAAATCAATGTAGAAGCTCATTCTATCATTTTGACGATAGAATCTTAATATTGTAACTTAAAAAGAACCATTGGTAGAATGTTACCTAATTTTAAATATTGAAAGCAAACGGTTTACTTCATTTTTGAGAAATTAAAAATAAAGGCAAAGTATTGGTTTCTCGATTTTTTTAAATTTGTTTTTTTTTACCACCACGATTTTTCTCAAGATTCAGTAAACGGATATTGGTGGTTATGATACCAAAAGACGCAAAATTTTGATTTCATGAAAATATACATATTTTCGTTTTTGGGTCTAGGGATTGGGTTGTGACTTGTGGTGGAAGGTCAAACATTTTTTTATTTTCAGAATTTTCTCAAGATTTAGAGAAAAAATTCTGAGTCTATTTGTATGTCAATGACCTATGCGCAACCACAAAATGTTTAATTTATATTTTGTGCGCTTTTTTTTCGTCTTTTGGTAACATTCTTAACAAAAATAAAGTATTGTACTAATATCCATTGGCAGCTTATTTTAAATTTTATTAGTCTCGAGTTTCTATTTTAAATCAAGATTCAACCAGAAATTAGAAGAGAAGAATTTTTTTAATATACTTAATTAAAATGCGTGTTATAATATTTCAGGGTGTTTTTGAATTATTCAAAACAATTTATTCAAAATGAATTATTTATGAATTATTCATGAATTATTCAAGATGAATAATTTGTTTTAGAATTTTTTATATTTGAAAAATTAAAAAAAAAAAATATTTTTTTTATCAATTAATGGGTTGCTATGCCAAAATGCTTGTAATAATTTATTTACCGTTATTAAATCGAAATGTTAATACTTAATTGAAAATTGAAATGAATAAATTTGCCGAAACAATAATAACTTTATTCGAGATGCCAAAACATTAAATATATATTATTGTTGCAGTATACAAAATATTATACAACTTTAATCCATTCTAACTGTACATACAATTTTGTAGTAATGACCTTTTCTTTTCTTTTTTTTTTATAGTCTAAATAATCGTTTAATTAGCTAGTTTTCGTTAATTTGAAATAATTAATAAATATAATTCTTAAATTTAATCTAATATTCTGAGAAATAATTTTTTTAGAAGTAACTAAATATTAATTATTATCAAATTTTTGTTGCAGTGGCGTAGTTTGGACATGTCTGGAGTGGAACGACGACGTTTATTTTGTGCTGTTCTATTTCATTGTGCTGCAGCACTTTGTGTTATTTGGTCGTTGTGTGTATTGATTGAACGTGCTGCCGAAGAAGTCAAACGTGGTCAAATTGGATGGCCATTTTGGACAAAATTAGTTGTGGTCACTGTTGGATTAACTGGCGGTGTAGTTTTTATGTATATTCAATGTAGACAGTACTTGCATTTGTGCCATCGATGGCGTGCACGAAATCGGTAAATAAAATAAATTAAAATTTTATTTTTATTTCAATTATTTATTGTAAATATATATTTTTTTTTTTTTTTGCTAGAATTTTATTAATACAAAATGCTCCAGAAAAGATACATCCATTATCTCCACCGTCACCAGTATTAGTGGTGCGACATCATAATCTTCCACGTAATGGTAGTTCATCAACAAGTAATGTAACAACAGCCGCAACTAGTTATAATCGTCCAGGTCATGGTCAAATTGTTGCTAATATTGAAAATAATCCATTGAATTACGAGCGAGATTGGACATTAGACGATTCTAGTCAATCATCTTTCAAACCATGTCCGCAAGGATCGGGTAGTATGACACCATTACCATTTCATGACTCTGCGCATAATATGTACGAACAAAGTCAACTAAGAAGTTCAAGTCATTCATCAACACATGGATCTGGTCCCGATCTCAGTCAAATGCCAAATACAATCAAAACAAATGATCTAAATTTATTTAAAGTTAACGCACATCATAGCCATTATCCGAATTCGTCAGTATTTCTTGAAAACAGTGACATTCTAGATGACAAAGATTATCCAAAGTTGTATCATAGGCATTCAACAATAATAATGCCACCGGATATTAATGATCCAATTGGCGCAACACGACGATACTCGGATACAAAATTACTTCAAGCACACAATGATAATGATAATTCATCGCCACCCATATTCAATGTTACCAATGTATTGGGTGTTTCAATTCCATCAACAAACAATAATTCTAATCATGATTGTGACATCCATATTGTACCACAAATAACGGACATTATATTTGAAAATAATGACGGTACATTTGATCCATTAGAATTAAATATTCAAGAAATGCTTGAAATTGACATTATCAATAATCCAAATTTAACGAAAAAACCACGTCTTTCGTTAAATAATGTTTCCAGCAGTGATGGTAGTGACTGCAAAAATAGCACCGATAATAGAAATTTTTTCAAATCGATGCCAAATTTAAGTGCAAGCAGTGAAAATTTATTACAAAAATAAATCCAAAATAAATTCTTTGGTTATTCGACAAGCGCTACGATTGAAATTGAATTTTTAAGCATTTTACATTGTACTGAATGAGTTTTTATGCTTCTTAAATGATTTATGGACAATTTATTCGTGAATGTCTTAGCAAATCATATCTAATAGTGCGATAAATTTAAAGTTCGCCATTTGATTTCATGGAAAGCATAAAAAATCAATTGAATAATGTTTAATGATTGTGCACGATGAGAAGTTAGAATAAATTTATTTTAAAAAAAAATAAAGAAAACTAAAATGAAATGCGACGATGTTTCGAAAGTTATATTGTTTTGTACATAAAAAAAAGAGTGATAATATTTGTACGATTGAAATTTTTTAAGTAATATGTAATGTTTTCACATTTTAACGCGAACCTTCAATAGCAATTATTTATTTTGAATTAAATGTAAGTAACATATTTTACACCCCAACCGTTTTATGAATGACTTATTAAATGTCTTACATGTGAGTTTTATTAGAAGAAACTTATAATATTCTTTTTAATGCACTAAGTAGTAACTATAACTAAACTATAGCTATGTTTGGAGTAATCATTTTAAAAATTTCAAAAATTCTCTGATTGAATGAAATAATTTATCAGCCATTTAAAATTATATTTGACTAAAGAAAGATTTGGCTGAAATTATCCTAGAATAATAAACAAACGAAAATAAAAAAAAAAAAACATATATAAATAATATTGAAAGAAACCCAAAAGTGTGTCCATATGCACTTATATCTTACAATTATTCATAATGATTTATATTTGCAGAATTAAGTAATAAAATTTTAAAATAATAATCACATTTCTGATTATCTTCAAATGCATACATTACACACATATTCATGACTTCGCATTAGAATTATCCATTTGTAACCACAGTTTAAGACTTTATGACTGACATTACATTTTGTATGTTATTAAAGCTACCTACATTTCTAATAAATATGTAATTAAAATTTATTAGGTGGGGCTATTTAACAATGCTGCACGATGTGCCCGTGTGAGATTTCAAGAAACAAAAAGAAAAACATTTTTAACATAAAATTTTAGCTGTAGGACAAGAAAAAAATTTTAACTAACCATTAAATGTTTAACTCTATATCAGTTACTCGTTACGTAATAGTTGTACATACAGATATAGGTTTAAATATTCCAATTCATGAATTACGGATACACTATCTCTAGCCTTTTACATTTAAATAATAGAAATGCTTTCTCTATTTTTTTTCTTTCTTTTTTTTAACATAAAGTAAAGTAAAATAAAGTCTTTGATACTTTATTAATTTTTTGATTTCTTTATTTAAACAATTTTACAGTTTAAGTGAACTTTTTTTCGCTCATTATGGTCACAAATAATAAATTTGAAGCAGATTAGTTATCATTTAGAAGTTCACACAAAATTCCGAATTTTATAAAAATATTATATATAATTTTTCTCGCTGAATATTTGTTATTCGGTACAATACCAATTATCAATCTTAAGTTTTAGACAATTTACAGAAACCGAAATAAATAAGACAGAAATAATTAACTATTTTAATTAACTTTACATATAAATAAAGATATCTTTCGAAACCTAAATGACATAAGTAATCATTTTAATCTTAAAATACATGACAATTAACTCATTGATAATAAAATATGTCGTAGCCATAAGAGTCAATTTGAAAAGATTTTGATGCATTAGCCTTCCTAATCGCACAACCAATGAATTTATGAAAATGTGTTAAATTCTAATTAATTTTCTTTTCATTCTTGTTTAAAAGTGATATTTAATTAAAAAAAAAAGATAAAAAAATAAAAGTGACAAATTGACAAATCATTCTAAGATTGTCAAAGATCAAAAGAAATGGTTTTAAAATATTAATCATTAAGTTAAACAAAAAAAAAAAAACATTCGACAAAAATAAATTCATATTTCAAAATTTCTTGTATCAAATTATATTGTTCTCTATTTTCTCTTTGCCCATTAGAACGCTGCCTCTCTTTGATTTAATAAGACAGGGCTAAATAAGCGCTAGCAAACATTTCAAGTTATGCCTTTTTTGTTTTTATTTTTTACTCGTACAAAATCATACAGAGAAAATATTTATTTTAATTACTTATGAAGGTGCTTTTGAATTTGCGGCGAGTTTTTAATTAATTTATAAAAATATCTTTTTTAACAATAATTTTAAATCAATTTACTGATATTCTCCGAAATTTTAAAGGAAAAAAAAACCCATAACTTGATTTTGATGTTAGACGACTAGACATACTTTAGACATTTTAATTAAGAATAGTCCATATTTGAATGTATAAAAATATATTATATATAATTTATTATTTAATTATGTATTAATACTTATATAACTAATATAATTATATTATATTATTAAATTGAAAAATTGAATTAAAAATAGTACAATAAATGAATGCAAAAAAAAATAACATGTTTTATTTTTATTAAAAAAATAATTTTAAACTGAATTGTGTTTTGATTTTGTAGCCCAGCACCCAGCTTCCTGTTCGTGTGAAATGAAACATGAAACTAATAGTTTATTTTAAAAAAAATAGTTAAGGAATTGTTGGTTTTAATGCTCTTTTACAACGTACAGCAAATTGTTGGCTTCCATATCTCATATTTCTTACAAAATTCATTTCGCTACCATTTCATTACGTGAAAATTTCACAATACGAGAGGATAATGAAACAATGTTGCAAGAGATATATACTTTATATATAATATAGTATACTTCATCAGTTCATTCCCTAGGCATTTTAATATTTTATTTCAAGCGAACAAGAAACTAGGATTAACTACATCAAAAATATTAATGAAATTATTTCAAAATAATAATATCACAGAGGACTGTTATATTTTCCAAATTATTTATTAAACCAAATAGCATATGGGAACTCTATTTTGAATGCTTTCAAAGAAAAAAAAAAACAAGCAAATAAATATATATGCATTATATATTTTGGGATAGATTTAACCAGATGGATGTTACTGAAAGAAACTAATTACCAGAATTTTGATATTGGTTACCTTGAATTAGTTTCATCATATTGAATTTTTAAATAAATCTCGACGTTTTTATTAAATTAAATGACAGTCCGCTATGTCATATTAAGTATTTCGTATTAAGTATTTATGTTTTTAATAACTATTGAGTTCCACCAACAAATTATCCAATGTTGTATAACGTGCATATTTGCCTGAAATAAGAATAAATTAAAAATTTCAAATGTTTGGAATTAATTTTATAATTATGTATTTATATGTAAGTACTACCTTTAAATGAAAACAAGGCGACTTTCATGAGTTGAATTTTTTTCGTCAACTCTGAATATTGAACCAATCTTACATCATCCAACAATTCGGGACCCTGCAATAGTTTACTCAAATGATCGAAATGTGATGTGTGTAATTTATACGTATCTAAGTAGGCTAAAAAAAATTGTTATTGTAATGGATAATTTGGTACATAATATTTTTTTTTTTACCGAAATGGCGGAACAGATTATCCAACATATAACTGATTTCTTGCTTTATAAAATCTAGTGTTGAATAATTCATAGCTAATTAATAAATATAAACATATTAAATATAATTCATTATTTATTTATTTTTGTTAACAAAATATTAAATTAAGCTTATAAGTACTTACAGATGAATGATTTTATTAATGCTCTTTCAATCTCAACTTTGCTTAGTATATTTTGCATCAATTCATTGTATATATCTAAGCTTCCTTTAAAAGCATCCGTTATATTAGGTTCCCTAAATTTTATGTAATAAAATGATTTATTTAATTATCAAAAAATGAAGTCATTAAAATAAATTAGACATAAAAAATATAACATAATCAGGGATCTCACTGAATTTTAGAAAAAAAAGTAGAAAAGTGACCAAAAAGTGACCTAACAATTTAAAAAAATATTGTATTTTATTCTTTTTTGTCCGTAAATTAAAGAAGATAATAACAAAAAGACTCAAATTATTTCCTGAAGAAATTTCTGAATATATAATTTATTATATTGTATATATATTGTAGATTTCTAAATATAAAACTGATAGTGAATATCATTTCCATAATTAATTGCATTAATTTTATGCAATCGATTGCAGGTACGACATTTAATGCACGTAAGATCCCAAAATGTATAGGCATTTATAAATTTTTCGTAGTTCTTTTATTTCAAAAAAATATTAGATTTTTTGACCTCATATTTACTTATATAATTCCTCAATATAATCGCACGAAAAATGATAGAATGTTGTTTGTATTTCTTTCTTTCTTTCTACTAAAAAACAGAATTTGTGTTTTTTAATTTTTTTTGAATACGGTTTTTGTCTAAGATTGGAGCGCAGTTTGAAATCTGTTTTCGATTATAATCATAATGGTGCACTGCTACGTAAAAAAATATGTTTTCAC
>JAABKK020003668.1:0-27857 GCA_011634745.2 Catotricha subobsoleta
ATATTGATGTAATATTACATGAAATATTACGTGTAATATTACAAAATAATAGATTACATGTAATTTTAGAACCCTAGTCTTAATAAATTTATGTAAGATAAAATTAGCAAGTATAATTATTATATTGAATTGCAATATATTTAATTATACCAAATTCTGGTGTAATTAAACGAACTTTTCTTGTTAATAATTGAAATCCTCATTTCATTTATTCCATTGTGTGCATTATTTCTATATTGCCAATGTTACACCGAACTCGCTTCCTAGAAAAAGAATCTTTACAATTTTTTTTTTTTTCAAAACAAAATAAGAGTGAAAAACAAAAGAAAACGAAAGCTTTACAACTTTTACACAACAATTAGAATGTGTGCAGAATTCTTCTTTTTCTTCTTTTCTTTTCTTATTCTTTTCAATTTTGGATAATGAATTAATGATTTATTTAATCATGATTATTATCCTTATTATAATGATAATTGTTGTCTTAAAGTGTACATAATTTTATTTTCAGAAAATTTAATGTTTTTTTAATTAAATTTAGAGAAAGTTTTCTTTCAGTTTTCATATATTAATATCATGGTATCGTATGTTATTAAATACTTTTGATATAGAATACGATTTAAACATATTTTACCTAACATATTATAAAATTCCTATAGCTACCACCTAATTCCTATTATACAGGAATCGGTAATTCCGGTATACGACTGTGTATCGTATAATATTTTAGGTACTCTCTGTCTGATTTTATTATATAACTTTACTAGGTATAATTATATATATATATATATATATATATATTGCCTTATGTGCTGCCTTCTCTGCCATGTACAAATATAGATTATGTTGATTTTGTTTTATAACCCATTGTTATATCATGCAAAACAGTGTGTGCTGGATAGCATAATTATCATTTATATAGTATGTATAATTGTATATGGATGAGATATAAAGATAAAGGGTCCTGCGTATGTCACACATCACATTTCAACTGCGATGTTTTTTTTTTTTGTAAAGTGTGAGATGGATATTCCCTCATATTAGAAAATTGTGAAGGGTGATATATCATAAAAGGCTTTAATTAATCTAATCAAGATGATATTTTGAAATTTCTCAATTAATATTATTATTTTTTATGTTTTTTTTTAGCTCGCTTTTGTTTCGAGTATGAATATTTTGTGTCTGTTATTAATGGATGTATGTATTTGTGTTGCTGGTGTGTAAATGAAAAGACAGAAATTAGGTTTTTTTTTGTCTTCTTTTTCGTTTTGTTTAAGGTTTGATGCTTAAAGTGGTCAGACAAAGGGTTCAGAAATACGTTAGCAGAAAACTGTTTGGGTATATTGATTGAATTTAAATTTCAGTTAAGACTTTACCAATATTTCAATTAATCTTTGATTATACTTTATCGTTCGGTGGAGTAGAACCACTACACCAAATTATAAAATTATAGTTTAGTTAAGTGTTTTTTTTTTGTAAGCTGATTGTTATTATTCATTTGTGCGATGCATACTTTTGAAATATAGTTTTATGGTATTTCTTTAAATGGATTTTTATAGGATTGCTTCATAATTATCACTTCATTAGGCATTTAGGGCAAATGGCGTGAACGTAAACGTATAGACATTAACATGAACGTAGAAGTGTCAAATTTCATTTTTGTAAATTACGTTATTTATATTTAACGTGACTCCGCTTATTTTTTTGGTCGAATTTTTTTTTTTTTTTTAACTTCTATTATTCTACGTTTACGCCAACCTCTGCGCTTACATTCACACCATTTGCCTTAAACTGTCTATTAATTCAAATCAAATATGGTACTCAATAGATCGTTCGAGTTTTCATTAAAATGTACCCAAACTCCGTAATATTGAAACAAATTCTATTAATAAACATCCGAATTAATTATAAATATGATCCATTAATGGTCAAGCATGGTGTGAAACACATATAAATTTGCCGTAAAATGATTTGTCTAGCCATATTTTATGCTACAATGACTACCACAGTATAGATTTTTCTTTTTATATAGAAATATGGAATAGCTTTACACCAGCAATTATATGTATATAATGCCCCGTACATAGCAATGCCATACGAGTCCCAATTCCAACACAAACTCAAATAATAAAATCCGTAACTCTTATATTGCTATAAAAAAAATATATATATATAAAAATATTTTGTGGGCTACCTATTATAGTTATAAAAAATATAATAAATGTGTAATATATTAAGTATTTGCTGGTCAAGCTCTATTTTATGGTCACTCCACATGCGAACTATATTTTATAACTTTATAAGTAGATAAGCAAGCATTGTTATAGCATATAGGAATGGTTTTTCATTTTATATACTTGATATATTTTGCTATACGGTTCCTATATGACGAAAAACGCAAAATGAACGATAATTTCCAATTTAGCTTTGTTTTTAATGTTTCCGGGTCATATTTTATATACCTAACAATGTTGGTAGGCATCAGCCTACCAATATACGTATTGTGTGGTGCGCTATTATGATGATGTAGTTGTATATTTTTTTTTTATCCATATCAAGTATGTGCTAATGGCTATTATTATTGTTATTATTATTATTATTATTATTTTATTTATCTACAATTTTATTTACCGACACTTGTATAACAAAATACCACACAGCACCAGATTCTAATAAAATAATAATAACATTTATGCATATATAGCCATGAACGCAAAATTCCGGCTTATGCCCACAATAAAAACAAAAGTGTTGCTAAATATTTTATGATATCTATCAATGCATATTATATTTAGTATATCATCATATAAATAATTTAATAGTAATAACAATATTGTTTATGTCAGTGGTGTCTGTCTATCTTTATATATTCATATAATTATCTATATTAGGGTGACCAATTTTTTTTTTTGTAAATTGAGATAAATCGACATTCGATGTTTCAAGAGCCTGATGGGTACTCGAAAGTGTTGCATTTCGCGAAAGAATGAAACTTTCCAAAATAATTTTGAATTTTCAAGACTTTTGAGCGACCCCCGCAGAGTAGTTGAGGTTTGTATGGAAAAAAAGTAAAACCAAAAAAAGAGTAAGGGTCCGGTTCCCCATAATGACATCAATTTTTATGAACTTCAACTGCTCTGCGGGTTCGGTAAAAAGTCATATATTTTGGAAAGTTTCTTTTTTCGCGAAATGCAACACTTTGAGTACCCAGAGGCTCTTGAAAATTCGAATGTTGTTTTTTTCTGGTCACCCTACTGTACATTGAACATATATTTATATAAAAAGAAAAGACAATATTAATTCAGATGTTATGTTATAAACGATTTATCTATTATAATTGAATATGATAATAAAAAAAAAAAATATGTCTTTATTTAATTAAAGATGTTTAAAATTTCAAATAAATGACTTTTTTTTTTATTGCATAACAAGCATAGCATCCTGATTTTATGAATTTTTAACAAATTCACTGGCTTACTGTATCTTATAAGATCATTTTTTTTTTCTTTTCTCTTACAGTTAGAGGATTTAAGTAGTATCTGGAATACGCAAATCTCAGCTCTATAATTTAGCTGGGATTCAATATTCTATAAAAGAGAACTTAAAAACATACAGATTTTATACAAAACTAATTGTAAACGGAAAATCTTTAATGTTATCATTTCTAAAGCCCATACTACATGTAAGCTGAAAAGAAGATATCTCGAAAAGTAATCGATCGGATCGATTTGATGTACGGGCGAAAATAATGAGTCTCTCAAAAACACATATTTTGCTCACACATTATTTTAGTGTAGCTTGTATACTTTTCGAAATATCTTAGTTTAAGAGAATCGATTCGAGCATTACTTTTCAAAATAACCTCTTTTCAGCTGATAAGTTTCAGCAGGTAAATTTCAGCTGCTAGCAGCTTACTGGCTTACGTGTAGTATAGTCCACCTAATTACATATTGATATTTATTGATTTAAAAAAAAACTGTATAACAGCCCTCTCTTGATGGCTTCTCTATTGTACAAATAGTTCCTGTATTCATCATTAACAAACATTGAATGAACTTACAATGTTAGAATTTCGGTAATTTAAAATTTCATGTAAATAACTATACAATCTTAAAAAAAAGTCTGTACAATTTTAATTGATTGAATGAAATAAATAAATACTTACCCACAAAAACAAAAACAAAAAAACACATTTTCCATTACGTGCTCTCTAAAAATTTCAATTAATTGTGATATGTTAATTTTATAGTCGTGTATATTGTATGTGTGTTTGTTGGTAATCAAATTTTATATGTAGTTTATTCAATTAAAAATTAAATAAAACAAAAAAGCATAATAAGTTTTCACTTATAAAATCTATGTGCGACGCCTTCCTCCACTTCACTTGATATCTGTTAAAACCATACCAACTTAATAAATTTAAAACAAAAAAATGAAAAAAGCAACCAAAGCAAAGCAATATTATACTGTGTGTCTGTGCGTCTTTACCAAGTACATGATTTTCAATCAATCACTTTACATCCTACAATAAATCATTACCAACAACCCACACTCACATCAAAATACTATATATTTTGTAACATACTCTAAAATTATAAGAGAGAGGCTATGGCGGATTATTATCTATATATATATTAATTTGAATACATGTTCTTGTATATTTTTGTATACATATATTGCCGTAACGCAGTAAATTACCATATTTACCAGAATTCAAACGATATTATCCAACATTAAATATAGACAACAATTTGTATAAAATAGTTTTTTTTTTTTGATTTGTTTTAAAACTCTTGTTTATTTATTAATATTAATAACAACACAAAAAAAAAGAAGAAGTAAATGAAGTAGAGTCGCGCGCGTACATTTAACATTTTAATATAGTGCACGTTGAATAGAATAGACAACAATTTTTTTACGTTTATATGAGGCTTTTTATAAAGAATTTTTTCCACTACCATCAACTATATTATGGTAAATATATCGCTGTTAATATGATGAATATGAAAATACGTATAAATTCATTTCTATATTGCCATTGCGAGCCCTCTATGTACGGTACGCGTTTAGGAAAGTATGTATTACTGAGGTACATACGAGATAAAATAATAATTATATATATATATATAATATATGATATATGTAAAGTATAAATACAATGTTATGATGTATTTTTGAGCATAGAATGTTTTATTTATCCGACCATTGCATTTCATGTTTATGTCTATTACTCTGTCACCGTAACAAGTTTTTAGGTGAGTTTGAAAATTGTATGAATATACATTTTAAAATAAACATAATTTACATGAGACGATTTTATTAGTTTTTTTTTTTTTTTGTTTTTTTAATTATGATCGATACATTTACAATTAACCACATCAATTGTGTACATTCCAATTTTATTTTCCTACTTTTTGTTTTTGTTTTCAAAATAAATATTGTAAAATATAAATGTTGTGGTGTGTACAAGAGAATTTGTTTGATTGAAAATGTAAAATAATTCGTTGATTATATTCTTTGTCATAAATTAATGCGATTTAGTTTGTATGGATTATAGTTTTTAGGGAATTCCTGAATTCAGATATTGAGAAATCAATATTTAGTTTAGACAGGTCAGCAATTTCTTTTACCACCGTTTTTCTTTTGTATCGCCTTTATTGATATTAGCTTAGCAGGTTACTTAACTTATTTTAGCAAATGTCAAAACATTCATAACCGATTGGCATATTTTCTTTTATTTTTATGAACCTGTTTCCATTCATCCATAAAACCCACATCCCCATAGTTTCTTTAAATGTTTTATTTGAAATTTAATATATTCCACCTTAACCAAGAGTAGTGAACGGCTATAAGCTATATAATTATATTTAGATCAGGAAGGCGAATAGGATTCTGGTTGGTTTCGAAGGTTCTTATCTCAAAGTTACCAAATCAACAATTTTTCTTTATCCGGGTTCTGTGACTTTAGGAATCTATAACTTAGTCAAAACATTTTGTATATTAATGAAAAATCCTCTAACGGAGAAGAGATAAAAACTTCTGAATCCAACCAGAACCCGGTTCGCCTCCCTGATTTAAATAGAATAATGAAGAGATCAATATTCATTTTAATCGGGTTAACATAATAAAAAAAATCTGTCTGATTAACAAAAGAGCAACAAACCAAAATCAATTCAAATAAATTAATCAAAAAATATATACAATATAAAATGGTTGGTATTTAAATGGTTAGTAAAATAATTCAAAAAGGTCAGTAAAAAGATTAAAACGGTCAGTAACGCATCTTATGGTATAACTCGGTTAAGAAATTATTCACAAAGACTAAATAATAATTGTGATCATAGATCGTAAATGTAACGCAACACAGCCCTAGCGGAAGGGGGGGGAGTTCCATGTCTAGATCCTTTGAGAGCTGTGAAATTGATTATTGTTTATTGTCACTAACCAAAATTCTGTTATCTACTGACCTTTTTTTTTAAATTATCTACTGACCAAATAATTTGTTCCCATATAAAAAAAAAAAAGCAATTCCAAATGTGAAGTAACGTTGTGTGCAACAGTTTTGTGTTATTACTATTATTATTTTGTTTTTTCTTTTCAGTATAAATCATTGCTATTTATGAAAACATTTCAATCAGAGTTTTGCCCAGCCATCACAACGGTGTATTAATAATAACTATTTTCGTCTTAATTTCAATCGTTTATTTTATATTGTATTGTGTTAATGATGCTGATTTATATTTTATGTTAGAAACAAATCATGAACATTACATTATATTGTATTTGAAAATTCCTTTAAAGTCATAAATCTATATTTGTAATGAATTTATAATGTGCGCGGCTGGTACAGTCGTCAGCATAATAAAACTTATACAAAAAACATTCATCTTATAGAAATTGTTTTATTAGGCGTTCGTTCAGCTTAAACATTATAAAAAAAAAAAAAAACTTATTTATTTAAGTTTAGACTACACTTTTCATGATGCAGCTCATAATTCATTTACAATATTAGAGGTAGTAGAACTGGCGTATCATAAACTACCTATCCATCTTATATATAGGCAATAATATATTGTGATATGTACAATGTGTACATACCAGCTGAGAAATACTTACTTACTTACTTGCTTACATTAATACTCACTAAATTGTACAGTTGATAATACACACATCATATATCTGCCAGTAACTAAAGTCAATATTATATTATTATTATTCTTAAAGTTTTTTTTTCTTTTTTCTTCTTCTTTTATTACTTCTCAGTAATAATATTTATTTACTTTCTTTCGTTTTTTTTTCCTGCTTTTATTTTTGTTCATTTTTTTTTTTAAATGCAAAATGCTTTATGATTGCTTTGGAAGTTTGTCCAGTTCATACAATTTTCTATATATATTTTTTTATAATGATGTACGTTTTTATTAATATCGATCATATTAAATTATGAAGGAGATGTTATTTCTCAATAATCTAATCAACAAAATACATAATTTAATGTTTACTCTGTAACAGAGTTCATCTATTTTAAATGAATTTCGTTTAATTTTTGTTTTAAGTATTGCAGTCGCAAAAATTTTAAATGCATAAAATTTAAATAATTAATAGTCCAAACAATAATATAATAATATTTATTAATTATTATATTTTACAAGCTTTTAATGTTCAAACATTTGAGGGTACGCCGCAAAAAATAAAATAAAATGAATGTTTTATTTAAATTTTCTGTTAAATGATGTTAAACTACCCTAGGTGGAATTTAGGTATACTTTTTGTATACCATGAAAGGTCGTTTTGGAAACAAATTGTATACCTACACCTTCCAAGGTATACTTTGGAAAGTTATACACTTTTTCCAAAGACGATCTTTCATGGTATACAAAAAGTATACCCAAATTAATCAAATTAATTGAAATATTGCGCTATAATTAAATAAATCAAATATGATAGTTTATGTTGTATACCAATTACCTTTCTCTTCTATATAACAGAATTAATTTGGTCGGCGTACCCTCTATTCATTTGTGAAATCAATTCGAAGCCTAGAATTGAAAAGGTATTTCTAGATTAGAACCATCTAAAGATTTATATTGAGAAAGTTGCAGTCTTGTGTAAGTATAATGTTTACCATAAATATCTTAAATAATATATTTAATATTTATGACTTTTGTCATTTTTTGCTCCCTCCTTATCGTTCTTTGTGTGTGTGCATCTACTTTACTTTTAATTATTTAATTCTTTAGAATTACTATTAATTTGTTTTTTTTTTGTCTTGTTGTTGTTACTTGAACTTATATATCGCAAATTGCCACCGTCTATAAACTTATTGGATTAAGAGTAAACATGATTTTTATATAAAATATAACTATCTTTATAAAAATTGCATTGCTTCCTGTACGGTGTACGTTAGTTATAGTCTTTACTTTATTTAAGTTAAAAAAAAAAATTACAAGTTAAGTCACAAGTGTAAAGAAAAAAAAAGAAGAATATAAAGTAAGTACTCAACAATTTTAAGGTCGAAAACTTAATACATACAGGCTTTTAAACAGGGAAGAAAAAAAAAATAAATAAATAAATAAATAAGAATCAACATCAACGATTTTTTTTTCGTCTACTTCTTGTGTTTTTCGTGTTGTCTAAGTTTTAATAAAAATAATGTATGTATATGGTGGTTTGTTAGGTATAGGCAAGACTACGTACAATGTACATACATAGGGCGGTAAGCTTCAACTCGTGTAACCCACGGATTTCGTGTAACCCACGAATCTCGGGTAACCCGAGCTTTTGATAAACTTCAACTCGGTTAAACTTAACGAAACCTCGGGTTTCAAAGCATAGGTTGCGTGAACCCGAGATTTGTGGGTTACACGAGTTGAAGCTTACCGCCCATAGTATATTGTAGAAGTTGGTACCCATCTCCATAACCACACATCTCTCGTATACATATTTCTATATATTATTATTATTATTCTGTATAGAGAATATAGATAGATAGATAGATAGATAGGTATATACATACATATTATTAATAAAAACGTGTATGTTAAATGTACATTGACTAAATAAATAAATATAAAAATATTTTTGTTCGTGTAGTTTTTTTATTTATTTACGGCTCGTCCAAAATAAACGTGTTGTTTCTTTTATATAAAATAAACACAAATCTTTTAATATTATGTTAATAAAATAAAAAATAAAACTTGGAACAGATTGTTTTTTTTTTTTTTGGTTTTTTCATGTGTGTGTGTGTGTGTGTGTGTGTGTGTATTAGGGGCCGTCATAAAAAAAAATCTTAGATTTTGGGTATTACCCATTTTTTTTTTGGTTAGAATTTATACTAGAAAACTTATACCAGAATATGAGATTAAAAAACAAATTAGAGTTCGCTAATGCGCTCCAAAGTTTTGATGACATGAGTTTTCAATAAAATCACTATTCTTTCAATACAACTTATTTTAAGGGGCGATTGGAGGGGGTGGGTTTGCATAATCGACACCCCCTTGACATTATGAACATTTCATCTGAAGACACCCGCTCTCTTGGACCAACTGTTGAATATTTAACATTCTTGAATTGTGTGAAATATAAATTTAGGTGCTGATGTACCTCATTTTTTTCATAGAAATCTAAACGTTGTATCTCAACGGTTGGTCCAAGGAGATTCTGGCATTAGTTTTCTAGTATAAATTTAAAAAAAAAAAAATGGGTAAGACCAAAAATCCAAGATATTTTTTTATGACGGCCCCTAGCATGTATATGCGCTTGTATTCTATGTTCTTGTATATATCGATACTTTATTTTTATTTCTCCTATTTCATTTATATAATAATAATGCATAATAATAATAATGTGTATTATAGACATTTATTTTGTATGATGATGATAATAATAACAATAATAATAAAACATTAAAGTACCAACAACAACAAAATCGAGTAACAGACCCGAATGTCAGTTTTTACCTTCAATTGCTAGAGAGTAAGATGATGACGTCGACAAAAAAAATAAACAATAATAATATGTATTTCTTTTTTTTGTATGTTTTTCGTATTTTTCCATTTCTGTTATTTTAGTTTATCATATACGTATGTTGCTGCCTGTATTAATGGGCATTGGGGTATGTTAAATATATGTGGTACCTAAACATTCTCTACCTACTTCCATTTTGACAAACAAGTATTCCTATTCCAATTTTTTTTTCTTCGAAAAGCATAACATCCATACATAATTTATGAGTTTGATGTTGAGTAGTTTTCTCTTTAGAAAGTTCCACCCTAAATATATTTATATTGTTGTTGCTGATGGTGTTGTTGTTGTTGTTGGTTATTGAAGTTCTATTATGTTTAATATGGATTTCTTTTTAAAGACATTTCCATTATGCTGTGTCATTAGTGACAACATTAGTGTATTCGTTGTAAATGTTGATTATTTTTTTGTTATTTTTTTTTTTTTAAAAAAATGTTATTTCAATTTTCAATTTAAATATTTATTTTTACACTACTATAAGATCATTGTTGGTTTCTTATTTCGTCGTTGTTGTTTTTTTCTTCAATGTGCCTTAAGGAATCTTTTTTTTTAACGTGTGTGCGTATTGTATGCTGCACTAGGCATTCTATTATGCGTAAGTTGAATCACTTGTAAATATTAATTGAACATTAGAATATTTTCGGTGAATGTAAATTGTAATTCTTCAATTGCGCAATCGGAATATTCCAGAAACCTGCACGGAACGTCCCGTTACTAAAGCCCACGGGATAACCCGACCCATTCGGTAAATTAATACGGAAACCTGATTTCAAAAAGCCCGCAAGACGATATTTTGCAACACTCACGATTTCAAAGGACCACAACCTATCAAAACATAACGTGCAGGTGTCTGTTCTACACAAGTTGACAACTCCGATTGTAGAACATTTATATCCAAAACTATACTCATATCATCGATATATTGTTGTGGTTCTTTTTGAATACTAACATCGAGTTGATTTGATCAGAAATAGAAAAAATTCCCAAAAAGAAAATGAACTTTTACTCTCTTCACTATATAAACATAATAAATTATTTCTTAATTACCCAACATTATTGACTGCGAAGAAAAAACTGTCTACCTATCCGTTCATTGGAAATATCAAAAGTGCAAGAAGGTTAAAGACTTTTATATCCAAACTAGACATTATAGAATTTTAAATAAATACTTATATATCGTCTATCAAAGAAACGACAACAAAATATTCCACTAAATATATATACATATATTTTTTTTTCTACTCCAAATGTTATTTCGAAAAAAAAACCAAAAAAAAAGTGCGTACTTCTGGGGCTATTTTTATTTATTTACACGATATAATATCTCGCCATGCCTCTTCTCAATTATTTCGCGCGTGCACACATATTTTTTTTTTATGTGCTAATAGCTCAATAGCAAAAGTCTACAAGAAAAAAAAAAAAAAAACCAAAAATAACATAAATTATTGTTATGTTCCGAATAACAATAACCGAATGTAGACTAAAGAGCAATAATAAACCCTCTCGATTCATCTCAATATCGCACAGAACGAATTAAAAAGAATTTAAACAGCCAAGAAAAAAAAACTCTCAGCAAATAAATTTTGTAAATGTTATGTTAATATTTAATGCCTGTGTATATTTAAGCCAGACTAAATAAATAAATTTTTCGGCTAATTTTTTTATTCGACCGTTAATATTTTAAAATATATTGTAATTGAAAAAAAAATAATTAATATCCAAATAAATTATTTTGTGCCTAATGCTGTGCGCGTTGCGTACGACTATTTTTGTATTATATACATTGCATTTAAATGTAAACGAATGGATTATCCATCGTTTCACATTTTGTATATAAAATAAATCGAAGCGAGAGAAGAAGAAGAAGAAGCAAAAAAAAAATCAAGTTTAAAATGGTTTATTTTTAAATAATCAAATTGTGAAATTTTTAATTTTTTTATTTATTAGATAGAGCATAGAGGTCTTTATTCATTGCCATCGATTGCGTTTATACATATAGAATAAGTTATTTCAATTTAACATTCCCAATTTACATTCGAAATTTATATAAAAACAATAATTCTGTCAATTGATGGTTTATTTTGGCCGATTGGTGGCACGTACGCAATAGGGTGGTACGATTTTTCATTCTTTTTGAGAATATCTTAAACTATGTGCTTAAATTCCATTTTCATTTTATAGATGTTTTATTTAGAGGTCCTTTGCGGTAAGTGATAACTCATTGAACCCTCCAAACTTCTTAGCTCTAGTAACTTGAGTACCCACAAAATAGCCAAATTCACCATTTTGAGCAACGTGGTGAGGTATCACTTACTTCAAAGGATCTCTAAATAAAACATCTATGAAGTGAAAATGGAGTTTTTAAGCACTTAGTTTAAAATATTTTGATGTTATAAGCAAAGGTAAACAGTTTCCCATACATTTTATCCTGTGTTTTCATACAATATTTAAGGGTTCTTGAGAGGATGGAAGGAGGAGATTATAAGAAAAACCTCCAGAACAAATGTTGCTCAGAATTGAATTTGGCCACTTTTGCACACCAGGTCGATTCTTATTCTCAAAAAAAGGAAAAATCGCACCACCCTAGTACGCAACGGGCATGTGCATTATTCTAATAATCAACAATTTAGCCAATATAGAAAATATATACACGCAATCGCAATAATTATATAAACATATACATTTATAGAGAAAAGAAAGAAACGAAAATTATTTCTATGTGGTTTTTTTGTTTGAACATTAAATAAAATAAAGTGTGTACACATTCTTTATAATGGATTTATTACACTTAAATTGTTGAACCTTAAATTAATCATCATCACTTTATAGAAATTCCCATGTTCATAAAAAAAAAAAAAAAAATCAAATACGTTCAAATTATATCAATGATTTTACATATCATAGAAACGTATCCGCCACATTCAAAAAAAGAATCGAAAAGAAAATGTTTTATTGTGTACAATTTAGTGCCTGATCGAAAATGACTTTTGTTGGTGTGTCGTGAAAATTTGTTGGAAAATTTAAAAAAACAAACAATATTTTGAGTCTAATTATGATTGTTTTTTCGAATCCCCTCCTTGCCCCACCCCCTTTTATACTTGAAAATTATTATTAACTTTAAAGCGAATTTTGGGGGTGAATATGGAAAGGTGGAAATTGTATCTTCTTTTAGAAAGTTTTTAACAATTCTATTATGCGTCTAGAAAGCCATCGGACGTTGAAAATTTGTTTGATTTTTCACTGAGTTATGTGCTATTTAAAGCAAATGATCTGGTTCGAAGGACGAAAATGTTCGGTAGGACTGTATATTCTTTATATTTAAATTGGTTTAATGGGACAATGGCACCTGGGTGAAATGAGTACTCCACGATTCTTTTAGGTTTATAAATTACTTTATTTTTAATGCGTCTTGTACGCTAAATGGTTAGTGACAAAAGGAATACAAAAGTAAAGGAAACGGAAGGTCTGCCATATGGCGGCATCCAATATGATGGTTTGCGGGTGGCGCACTCTCTGATCTCGAACAGATTTCCAGCAATTCAAGTTGTATAAGGAAAATAAATAAATATGTATATAATAAAAATAAATCATTCTGGAAGTATTAATCTTTAAATGACTATATATAACTCAGTGAAAAAAAAAAATTTATCAAACCAATACTTGATTTTTTTCAAAATTCGCAGAATTTCTCAAAAATGAAGTAAAAGAAAGAAAAAGTAATTTTCGATCAGGCCTATTGTAAAAATCGATAGTGGTTATAGTTGATCCCCACAAACATAACAAAATTGATCAAAAACTTGCGGTCCTATCGATCACTTTCTTTTCAATTTATCTTGAAACGTAATGAAAGTACATAATTGAAAAATACCAGTAATTTTTCTATTGTCTTGAAAATTGTTTCCCATTTGGCGCATACGCCTCTATACGAATTTTAGTTACTTTATCATTTTTTTTGTTTTATAAGTACATCGTTTTTTTGTTGTTGTTGCCTTTTTTCAATAAATTGTGACAAAGGTTAATTCAATACAAACCATGAAGACAATCAAAATAATAAAATAAAAAAAAAGGAAAAAAAAAAATATATAAATTCAATTCACGTACACGGTGGTGTGGTGGTGGCTGGTTGTATCCAGAAACCCCAAATATAACCAATTTAAATGAAGAAAGATAGAATAAAAAAAAATCAATTCACACGATTTCTTTTTAAATATATACCAAAATTTAATAAATCATTTCTTTTTTTTCTTCATGAATTTCTTTATAAGCTGTCAATTGTTTTTCGATGTGTGTGTGTGTGTTTTATTTTTTTTTCTTTCTTTATTTATTCGTTGTCAAAATTCCAATGACAATATTTTTAATAATAATTTATATTTTATTTGCATGCGGATTTTGTAAGGATTAAATTTAGTGGTTCGAATATCAAATCAATAAATTCTTGTGTACGTGTTGTTGTTGTGTTTGTTTGTTTAGTTTTTTTTTTTTTTTTTGGTAGTTCTCGTTACGATTATCAGTTTTTTTTTTAAGTATGTTGCGCATTATTCAGTAGGTTGGATTGTCTGTTTTTTTTTCTGTACAAATATCGATTGGTAGAATATTGTGTGTTTACCACACAATAAATTGACATGTTTGCTTAAGGAATAGTAATATGAAAAAAAAAAAAAAATAATCAAATTTTATTATGTACACACAGATTGTTACTGTTACTTATTGAAGAGATATAGTAGACGCGTACTTTTAGATACCTACTACATATATTTAATGTATAATGATGAGATATTACAGCAATACCCAATATGTGTAACTGTATATCTATCTATCTATATTTAATTCAAACAGACAACTCTCTGTATACTCAATAATAATTTATTCGAATATATATAAATGTGGTATTTGATTTGTGGACCTTGTGCTTATAAATTAAGTACTGAATTTTCTTCATATTTGTAATAAATCAAAAAAAAAAATTAATAAATAAAATCAACACTCACACGTAAAGTATATTTTTTTTTGACATTTTTCGGATTTTTTTTTTTTTTTTTCATAAATATTGTTGTGTTTGATAATATGATGATGTATAATGTAGATTACAGACGATAGAAATATTTTTAGATAAAAAAAAAAACGCTATTTATTTTCTACGATATACCAGAATATCAAAAATTGTTGAATAGTGATAGATATACACACACCGTATAAATAACGTTATGTGCGATGATAATGAAAATGTAATTTATCATTTTCATATTTTTTTTTTATACCTGACAATGATAACGAAAAATAAAAAATATTTATTATGAATAAAGTGTTGTTGGGTCGTATGATATAATTTTTTTTTTTTTTTTTCAATATATGGGCATTCAGCACAATCTTTTAGTTTTTACACACCATGTGGTTTGTTTATAGATAGATATAGTTGGGTTGGTTGGTAGTCATTATTATTATTATTGATTATAAATATTGCTACCTATAAATAATTTATATAATAATACATAATAATAATAATATTTAAAATCAGCGATATAAATATTTAGAAGATGAATTTTCCATCTAGCCAATAATTTTTGCTGTTATTTTAGTATTTAGTCGCAGCGGCGGTCTGGCCATAGACACGTTTAGTTTAAAATGGAACGATGTGCGCTTTTAAGACTAAATGCGAATTCATAGTAACTAAACACAACGTAACGTGACGACCGTTTTAACAGCTTGACTTGCAAGTTTTCTTGAACGTTCAATCGGAGATGCGATGTTTAATCATCACATCATGAAGCTTTCAATCCAAGCTGTCGAAACGGTGGTCACATTACGTTACGTTGTTTTTAGTTGTTATGAATACATACTAAAAGCCAATTTTAAATATTTAACGTTTCTTTCATATATTTTATTTCAGATTTTTCATCGTTTTATAAATAAAAGTCGTTTTATACGTCAATATCAGTAGAATTAATTTCGTTTTTATCTTTAAAAACAGTTTTAGGTAATAGAGCGGTCTTTAGGGAATAATCGTGAATACTACCCTTAATCTCATTTGATTGTTTTAGAGAATTGCGGGCACGGTATCAAGAGTATTATCATCCAGTTTAAATTTGAAATGAAATAAAATTCTCAACAGAATCTAGCTTCCTAGTTAATATCTACATCAATAATAAATTGGACAAATGCAAATAGAGTAAATGATGTACCTATAATGGCAATGATCATCATAGCTAATCTGTTAGAAATAGTTAAAGTTGGCGTCTTAATTATCCATCTATATCTCATTCAAAAAATCGACATACACAGAAAAAATATTAGCTACTTGATATTATTATTTTTTAATTTACATTCGAATCATATAAAACATATTACATATTTAGGGCACACTTCAATAATCGCGTATTACAATCTGATATTTCTACAGTAAGCATTACAAGTTAACAACGTGTCAATTTCTAAGTATCAACATGTCATTATTGTTGATTTTATTAATAATCTTTATGACTTTTTTTTTTTTAGTTGAGAAGGAAATTAGCACAATATAGAAAACATACTTTGACACTTAATTTATTGATTAGAATTGAAAACAAAAATTGTATAAATCAAAAATGTTGGATAATTGAATTGGGTCAATTTGAATTTTTTTTTTATTAAAATACAAAGAATCTGATTTATTATAGATTATTTTTTAAATTTTTATTGCTTTCCACCAGAGGCCTGCACGCTGCACGGGCCATCCCGCGAGCTTTCACATTTCACATTCTGTCATCCACGAAGGTTGTTTTTCGTATGTATTTGTATATGAACGACTTATGGGACTTTTAGAAGAATGTTTCTCGATTCCAGATCGATACATAATAACTCTTATATTACCTCCTCTTAGTGTCGGGCCTAAAAAAAACACAAAAATGTGTCGATTATTCGTCCCGTAAATGATACAGGCGGACTAAGACATGGAATCGTAAGTTGTTATATGTATCGATCTGGAATCGAGCGAACCTATTCTATAATGACTCATACTCAAGACATAAATAGAAGCGCCTCCGTGGATAGTAGAGTGAACGAACTGTGGCCCGAAATATCGTCCCGTGCAGGCCTCTGACTTTCCACATTATTAAATTAAATCATAAAAAAAATACAATTTAATCCGTTCTGATGAAGTGACAGAGAGGAAAATGTTCCTGTGATTAATTAATGAAAAAGCACGTTAATCAATTCAGAAGTACATTTCAAGTACATTTCACATATCAATAAATGCTTTCATTATACGATCAAAATTTTAATTTGAAATTAAATCAAACCCTCCATAAGTGCAATCAACAATAAATTTAAAAAAAATGTAAAACTCACAAACTGACATGAAACGTATTTATATGCAAATAATTTCATTTCATAATCAATGCAACGTTAGGTTCTCAAAATCATCAAATATTTCAAATAAATCAATCATTTATACAAATCAATTCAATTGTACCTACATTACCGATCGAAGTTCATTAAAATCATTAAATTAATTATAAGTTTTTCAGCATAGCAATATTGTTATGTGAACATTTTTTTCTTTTAGTATGTACACCATGAAATCTCATCATGCCTGCCTATAGTGTTAGCAATAATTTTAAAATTAATGGTATTTGTCAATACGTTTTTAACCATATATTCATATTTTAATATATTAGTAGCACGTATGACAGTTAAACAATATACACACACAACTCCACATGTATTATTTATACCTAAATATGTATTTATTACCATAATTTACCATAACAATATTTTAACGATAATTATAAATAATCACACGATGGTTACAATTCCAAATTGTGTCCGATAATAGTAAAATATGTCACATTATTGTTAAAAATAATTAATTTTCAAATATGGTTTATTCATTCGGATGGGGCATAAACGTGCCCATGTAAATCGACGATGCAATTTTTGACCATACATGTACATTAGGGTGACCAGAAAAAAATGCGACATTCGAATTTTCAAGAACCTCTGGGTACCTTAAAGTGTTCCATTTCGCGAGAAAAGAAAATTTCCGAAATATTTTTCGAATTTGCATGACTTTTGACTGACCTGCAGAGCAGCTGAAGTTCGCGAAATTTGATGTCATTATGGGGAACCGCCTTACCCTTTTTTATCATTTTTGCTTTTTTTCTCAATACAAACTGTTCAACTGTTCTGTGGGTCGGTCAAAAGTCATGGAAATTCAAAAATATTGTGGAAAGTTTCTTTTTTTCGCGAAATGCAACACTTTCGAGTACCCATCATCAGGCTCTTGAAAATTCGAATGTCGATTTTTCTCCATTTACAAAAAATTGGTAACCCTAATGTACATTGTACATTTTACAATATGTAAAATGAATAAATCATAACTATTCATTGGTTATACATAATTTACAATCGAATGTAATTGGATAACACTAAAACGCTAATTGAGAATGATTTGCATTAAGTTCATAAAACAGTAAACACACGATACAAATAAGCATATACAATAAAATTGAAAAATTGATCTATGGATGGCCTAAATGAAATCGAGACAAAATAGAGAACTCTCTCTCTCTCTGTGGCGCCTATAATTTACTTTTTCGTTTAGCTCATATATCAAAATCGTGTACCTCACTTAATTTTATCGTGAAAAAAAATAAATGCACGAAAAAATAGCCATAATATTTACGATTTTGTCTACATCAAGAGCTCTTTTTTGTTTTGTTTTATGATCTAAATCAAAGCTATTAATTGAGGTACTGGTACATGCATATATTCTACTATATTATAGAAAAGGTATTAAGTCATTTCAATAAGATATTGAACAATTCAAAATCATTTATTCAAATAAATAGAACTTTTAACATATAATTTCCTTTCAAAACAGTTTTATATCATATTTTAATCTATTATTATATTACTTATTTATTTATTTATTTTTTTCATTTCATTACAGGATTATTTCACAGAGACGTTAACATTATTAGGTATGTAATTACATTTCCAGTGGAATTCTATTTTATCGCTAAATTATTACTGGGGCCAAATTCCGCTGTTGTGAGTTTTTTTTTTCTCATTGGAACTATTTTTTTTTAGCTCATCGCGCCATAATTTCTGATTCTGATGCGGTTTCGAGCTTTTATTATGGTTGTGTGTTTTTATATGAAGTTTGTGAGTTTTTTTTGACAATTTAGTTTACATATAATATTATGAGATGATTTCATGAGTTTTGTGTTCTCATGACTTAAAAAGTCATTTTAACAGAATTGCGGAAACATCGAAAATATGACTTTTCGACAAAATTACCATAACTTTTTTCTTATTAGACATGAGACTCTTATCAGTTACCATTTCGTCCGAATTGTAAAGTTCGAAAATGATGACTTTAACGTCAAAAACTCAGCTCATCAAGAAAACTCATAACGCCGGAATTTGGCCCCTGGGACTCAATTCCTGAATCACTCGTAAATATCCGCATGCTTAACTGTTCGTACTCTCCCTTACGAATGATTCAGTACAATCAGATAAATATTATTTGATTCGTGTCTTCTTCGTACTCTAGCATTGCGACTAAATCGAATGAATATCGTGCGAATTACAACGAGTGAGTGAAACCAAGCGGAACATTTTGATGAGATGCGAACAATATTCATTCGATTTATCTGATTGTACTGAATCGTACGTACAACAAGAGAGTGTACGAACCGTTTCACATGCGGATATTTACGAGTGATTCAGGAATTGACCCCCTGAAGGGTAACTGAAATTTTTATTTAAAATAAGAATATTCCGTTATATAATTCGAAAATTTATCATAATTATAAAATAAAAATGTTTACTAACGTCGAATATCCAACTAATCAAATTAAATGAATAAAATCAGTTTTTATAAAAAAAAATTCTTATAGTCTCCATACCTGCGCGTACGTACGGATGTAATAAAAATTAAAAAAATGTCCTGCTACGAAAAATATATCATTGACATTATTTTTTATAATTATTACCCTCGAATATTCATTTGAAATTTTGTCAACATTAATAAACGTTTAAAATTTAAATTTTCTGTTTTAAACAAAAATGCAAATATAGTTTTATTGTAATTTGATTTGATTTTTTTTTTCCTATAAAAAATCTAAAATAAAAAAAAATGTATAATATCTTTTTGTTTGTTTGGTTTTTTGGTGGATGTCGAACATTTAACAAAAACTAATAAAATATCTATAAAATAGCACCTCTATTAATGTTTGAATATTTTGAATGTATAATTAAGTCGATAACTTCTTCTTTTTTTTGTACATGCGCAAGAATATAAATAGAAAAATAGTTAAGACGAAATATATATATTGCGATTGTAAATGAATGAATGAAATTAATAAAAAATAAAAAAATTTAGAATTATCGATAATTTATTAATTTTTTGAATCTGATGGAAATACAATCATGATGTAAATCGCTTTGACAAGAATTATATAATAACGACATAAAAATTATTTTGCATCATCCTACTGAGAAATCGCGCGCGTTTAAATCAGGGAGACGAACCTTTGTCATTTTTAAAGGGTTCGGTTCTTTGGGTGCGGTTCTAAAAGCGAGAAAAGTGCGGTTCTTGGGGTTCGGTACCGGTTCGTCAATTTTTAGTATAAATTACTCAAAATTATCTTTTTTTTATTGGGGGTTCGGTTCTTAAAAATAAAAATGAAGATTCGGTTCTTTAGTTTCGATTCGGTGCGGTTCGTCTCCCTGGTTTAAATATTTAAAAGAAAAAAAAATCATTGATGATTTAATTTTATCGTATTATAAATTCTCATAAAATATCTCAACTTCGTTAATAAACTAAGTTCATTTATAAAAATGGCATACCGGCACCGATGGTATCTAGTTTTTAATATGACGGTATTTTGATATAATCTATATATTGGGGCAGATATATTTCCACATTTTTTTTTTGTCGTGTTTTGAGTTCGAAGCACGAAAATTAGGAATTGTGTATGATTTTGAAGTAACAAACATTAAATACAAAAAAAAATAAAGAAATAATGAAGAATATCGTGCAATGCCACACATGCACAACACACAAGCCCGCACATTATACATTAACCAAACCTACCTAATTCAACTACCGCTCCTATATATTATTGTCTGTAGTATGGGCTATTCTAACCAAACTCTACATAAAATCAATACTTATGAAAAACTAATAAGTGTATGGTTTATTCGTTTTCTGTTTTTTGTTTTTGTTTTTTTTTTTTTTTTTATATACCTACATTTTACTTTGTTTGTTTGTTAAAGAACAGGAAAAAAAATGAAGTTAAATCACGACATAAACTACTATTAGTAGTCCATGACGACCTCTTCATGTAGAGCACTTTTTTTTCTCCTCTTCTGCTTCTTTTTTTTTTTCATTTTTATTTATTTATTTATTTTTTTTGTCTGTTGTTTAAATATTCTGTCGTATAGTTTTTTGGTTGTGTACCAAAGGTAGGCATGTGGCTGTACTGGATGATCTGAACCCTGAAGTATGAGAATTAGTGTATAGGTATGAAGCTATCTCTCTCTCTACTGGAATACGACCAAATAGAGGCAAAGAAATATTTATAATATTTTTCTTTTCCGATTCTGTATAATAAGAACGTACCTATAGATTTTATATAGAGGTGTACAGTTTTTACATAGAGATAGAAATGTTGTTACATCAAAATGCAATGTGCACAATTTAATATCAAAAAAAAAAAAGAAAAGAAAATACCAAAAGGAATATCTGCGCGATATAATGTTTCTCAGTTCTGTTTGTCTTTTCAACTTAATTTCTATTATTTCCTCATATATATATCTTATTTTACAGCAGAATCTAGCTACAGTTTTTCATTTATATTTTACTATCGAGCTCGTGATTGTGATTGCCAATATCTTTTTCACACGCTTCTTTTCACCTTTCTGTCTTGTCTACTTAATGTTTTTTTCTTTCTTTCAATTCTCTCCATGGAATTAATCACATTTCAATTCTAGTTGTTCATTTCGGTTATAATAAGAAAATTCCAAGTACTCTGGAGACATAAATAAAACGGTTCATGGTAGTTTTTTTTTTTCTTTCTTATATTGAATAGTTTTTGGTGTTTTCTAGCAAAAAAAATTATGTATTTGCGTTGAAAAATTTCAAAAATTATACGTTTATTTATTATATTTGATTGGTATTGAAATTTTACATTTTTAGTTTTTAAGTTAAAATGTTAATTTCAGGAAAAAAGAAACCATCCAAACAATAAATTATCAAATGTTTTGGACATAAGAATTTAATTAAAAAAAAAAAAACAAAAAACTATATATCTATTTATTTTAATTAATAGCCACAATAATCAAACAACAAGTCGCCGGTTAAGAGAAAATCATAAACAAATGTCTTAAATGATACAATCACCTGATATTGTTGATATGCCGGTTAGGTTCAAACACATCTTCAACATACCAAAAATCGATATATATATAATATATTTATAGAGTGTTGTGCTCTTTATAATCTACCTGAAACAAAAAAAAACAACAAAACAATAAAAAAAAATTAAAAAATATGCTTATTTCGTACAAATAAAACACAAAAACAAAAAATTTTAGTCTTGTTGAAAATAGTCCTGCCTGCATTGCGATGGCGTGACTTTTGCATTCATGTGTGTATTAGTATTAAATATTTTCTTTTTTCCCTTTTTAGTTTACTGTTGTTTTGTTGTTGTGCGCGTTGTTGAAACACTGACAAAACAAGATTATTTTTTTATTTTTTTATTTTTTTTTTGTTCTCTGTTGTTTTTGTTTTTGTTCTTTGGTGAATTCACAATCAGTATACCCAAATGCTATATAGCTGGTATACAGAATTTATATATCCATCTATCTCTATATAGAGTATTGCAATATTACACTTCAAAATATAATTTTTGCATATGCAGTCTGGTGGTGGTGGCTCTCTGGGTGCTGATGATGAAACATAAACTGACAAAATGCAACGCATGTTGTCATCCAACTTTCCAAGCCCGTGCATATAACATTTATTTTGCATATGTTATCCAAAACAAAATTTGCATAAATAATTATTCATGATAAAACCGCCTATCTTGTTAACTATAGAGAGACATTTCGTTTCGTTTTCAAAATTGTATATATTTTATTATACATATACTTACATTGAATATCACATAATATTATATATGAGATTGTTTAGTTTTAGTTGGCCGATGGGTAGGTAGAGGTAGGTAAGTAAATAATATATGCATATATGTATTTACAAAAAAACATCCACACTTACATTTAATAAAATGATACAAAATATATGCAAAAGCTAAAGGAAGCGCATTTTGATATTCATTCAAAGGAGACTAAAGTATATATAAAATTTTAATATATATGTAATGTATATATATTTTGTGTATTATCCAGAAATTCGATTCAAGTTAACTGTCAACAAAAACATCTTACAGTTTTCCTTTTGCTGATGCGAAATTCAGTTTACATATCAAACATTTAGGGCGGTAAGCTTCAATTCGTGTAACCCACGAATCGCGCGGGTAACCCGAGCTTTTGATAAGCTTCAACTATAGAATTGGAAATATATTATAAAGAAAAAGTATAAAATCAACATCAAAACGGTAAAAGCGCTTTCATCATTAAAATTCTAAATGATTTAAGCTTATTTGAAGCACCAAGCAATACGTTTTATTTTACATACATATATATTTAAGAAATTCGCATAATTCCTCAAAGCCCAAATAAATGTTTTGTTTAAGAAAAAGAAAAGAAGTTATTGGAGAGTTTCGTTAGAAGACTTTTAGTACCTATACTTACCTTATTTAGTCATATCACAAACATTACTACAACAATTCATTCATTTTCAAACGCCCAGATCATTTAATAAACTTTGATCTACCTTGAGAAAATCAATTTCGCTTGTATTTATTATAGACACATTCTTTATATTTATTTCTTCTTTTTTTCTTTTTTTTTATTACAGAAAAAAATCTATCAAATACATAAATAATTTATGGCTTTAAACTTTTGAGTGTGTCCTGCCTTATAACGATTCCAAAATGGTTAATTCCATACACAGCGTTTCATTCAATTAATTCATTTTACTATACATAGTTGTGTGCTTGTGCCTATTTCACTCGTATATCACGAGTATCTCTATACAATAATTCTATTTCGCTTAATAATTTTATAAAATCAACGCTCATAGGTACCATATTGGTAATATTTTAGTGTTTACATTCTCGTTAAGACTATGATTTTTCCATATTCTCCGCATTTTTATTTTATTTATATGTACTTGGGTTTTGCGTGTTTTTTGTTTGTTTGTTTGTGCTCTATGCGCTGTATTGTATTTGTCTGTACAGAAAAAGGCAAAATGAGTGGGCCATCCACATGTTCATATGAATTATACGATAGTTAATTGTATTTTGCATCTGCAGATTATTTGGTTGGTTGTTTGTTGTTGTTGTTAGTATTATTTCTTCTTTTTTTTGTCGACTGAAATCTTATGTAGGTTTTATATGAGCTTATGAGCTAAAATATCTGACTACATGTGTTGTGGTACTTATTTATGTGTATAAAGAAAAAAAGAAGAAATATATTAACATATGTGAGCACAATGAAATGATAACATTTTGTGTGCGCGCAAAGTGACAATACACTGCATTATGTGTTTATATAAAAAAAATATTATTGATTTTATATACTACCTAGTTGACTACCTATTCTGAAGATAAGGCACGTTCATGTATTAAAATATATATATTTTTCGGTTAGTTTTATATTCTGTAATGATTTTATAAATCACGCTATTGGATTATCATTTCGATGTTTTGTAATTTTCGTATTTTTTTTTTTAAATACATTCATATGATTGAACTATAGTCATTCTTGAACAATTCAGTATTTGTTGTTCTGGATAGATCAAAACTGCAAATGTATGTATTGAAACACATATTTACGCATATTTATAAACATACATAAACATATGTGTAAATATATTTATTCAGATCAAGAGCAAAATGAAAGCCACTATATTGGCTTTATCTGTCGATTTATCCCCTTTTAAACAAAACGCAAAATACTTCAGAGTCCTTCTGGTTTGTTCAATTATTTCAATATAAATATCCGTTGAAATAAATAACAATAGTTTTGTTACTGTTCTTAAAGTTATAGTTCTTCATAAATATTAAATAGAGCCAATAAGACGCTGCTCATTAAATTACATTATGCTCTTGGGGGGTTTGGCGAAATGTTACACTTCATATAAAAGAAAACAAAAAACTTCATATAAAAAATGTTACAGTGAGGACGGGGGTGGGGTCTAAAATACACCAAAATCGCGTTACGTAATATATGAGCAGCGCCTAACATAACGAATGGTCGTTATGAGTGTCTAATAAAAAAAAAATGATTATTATGGAAAAAAAAATGGAAAACTTAAAAATGTATTTTGCTGACAAAAACCGATGAAAAAAAAATCAGTATAAACAAATCAAATGACATATTTTATGACAGATATTAAAACCAACAACAACAACAAAACAATAACCATTCAATGAACAACCTTGCGCTTTAATCCACCATTTTAATAATCAATAATCAGATAAAAATTATATGACAAATTAATCTATAATTTTTTTTTTTGTTTTTTTTTATACAATATTTCGTTTCATATATGCGATGATGGCAACGACATATTATATTGTACTCGTACAGTACAAGACATTATCAAAATAATATTAATGAGCGCGCACCTCTATATAAATTGCGGCTATATCTACTTAAAATATTGTTTGATAAAATTTTAATTTCAATTGATTATAGTGTAGTGAATTAGGGTTTAATTCGAATATTTAATATTTGAAATTAGAAAAATACCGCTAGTTTCATCATTAAGACATCCTCACCACATTCCATTCTAACCCCCTCCAGTGGCTTCCACATTTTTAGCACACGCTCTTCACATCGATTCAAATTTCTTCGGATATACACACGTTCGTACACATATCTTTCCACATATCTTCTTGCATTTTCACGTTCTATGCCGTTTATTAAATACGTTTTTTACGTATACTGTCTCTAAACTGTAATAATTCTATTTTATAACAAATAAGGTAACTTGAAGTAATAAGAAATATTTATATTTCATTACAATTAAAAAAATTGCTTTCTGAAAATCAAGCAGGCGCTGAATTTCTAGGAAATTGGCTCATTTATATGAAAGATCTTGTTTAAGAGTATCCAAATATAGCCTAAAACCTTCTGTTCGACCTCACAAACCATCTCACAAGAAATGGTTTCGATATCATCAGCGATGGTTGAGTTATTGAGTCACATCGAGAAATTATTTTCACAAATATATAATAGATTTGTAGAAGGTGCGGACTTCCAACTGAAATCCTATCAAAATCCTATTGATCCCAAATTATGGTTTAATCTGAACTATCGATAAATCATTGTCATTTATAATAAAGCGCTATCCATTTGAACACATCTGAGAGGAGACAATTCTACGAATGCTCACGAAAATGTTTAACTTAATCAAGAGTTACTCGAGTTGAAGGTTATGAAAAACTCAGGTTACCCGAGATTCGAGGGTTACACGAGTTGAAGCTTACCGCCCTTGGTAAACTATTTGAAAATACAAGAAATAAATTATCACAATAACTATATTTTTCAAAAAAAAAAAAAAAGATATTCAGAAAATAAAGGTGTTTGTTTTTATGTTGTTCACGGTTGTGTAATAATAGGCCTATCCGAAAGCACAATTTTATACTTAATTTTTCAATTTATGTTGAATTCATGGCGGTTTCATGGATGGTCCCAAATGTAAAATTTGAAATTGTGGTTTTCACGACAATTTGATAATGTTCAATTGAAAAAATGAACATGTTTATTGAGGTAAAGTTATTAAAATCAAAGGATTTCTAAGTACAACAAATGTTAATAAGAAACATTTGTTATATTTGTTATGTTTGTGAAATTATTTTATTGTAAGAGCATATTAAAAAACGACCATTGTCAAATTTTTATATGCTACACAAAATTTCAAAAGTCAAATTAACTTTTCGAATTCATCTCTGCCGAATTATGCGCATTTCATTAATAGAGGCTTTCGTGAATCGATTCCAAGCGATCCAAACTTACTACGCGATATATCCAACTTTAGTCTTAAATTATTCTTGGGACGATTGATTGAGAACAAGAAAATATTCCGAGAAAAACTTAAGTTAATAAAATCAAAATTTTTTTTTTGCTCCTGATCGCACTGAAAACATTTTTATAAAACACATTTAGTTGTTTCTGAAAAACTATTTTATCATTTTTTCATCAGAAATATGCCTGGAAATATTTTTCCGAACGATTTTCCTAACCGCTACATACATTTTGCTCAAAGCCATCGAGCAATACCAAATATGTATTTCAGATCATTTGGTGTAAGTTTAACTTATCTCGCGTTATACGAGGTTACAGCACATGGATCAGTTGGTGTTAATAGTCGAGAACTATTTACGTTACCGACTGTTGAACCAAAATCAATTGGAATCACTTTAAATCAAATTGCGAATGTGCCTAATGTCAATTAAACATTTCGGACACATATACTCATTTTTAAAATGTAAGTACATTTAAAATGTGTAGATGGGTACTTGAAATGTACACATTTCAATTGTGCATTTATTTAAAAGTATTTCGAATGGGCCTAATAACACTTCAACAATCACAATACTCTGATTATCCATTTCAAACCATAAAGATAAATAAAACAACACAGACTTTAAAAAACAAGCTGCCAATTAATTGGTACACGACTTCATTTTTGTAAGAAATTAAAAAAAAAAAAAAAAGAAAAAAAA
>JAABKK020003678.1:0-27841 GCA_011634745.2 Catotricha subobsoleta
ACTAAATACAACAGTAGCAGGAACAGTAACAGGCAGTAGCAGTATGGCAGTAAAATCCTGCCATACTGCGTTCCGGTACATCCCTAATTCGAATGAAAACTATACGAACAGTGATGCGTACAAATAATATTCGAATGGTTTTAGAATTGATTCCCATTCTATTTTTTATTTTCATTTGTTTATTTTTTTGTTCTTTTTATTGCAGTTCAGCAGCTTTTATTCATTAAATATTCTGTTTTTTTTTTGTAGAAAATAAGTACTACTACTCCTACATATATGAAGATTTTGCCAATCTCTTACTTTTAGTTCTAACTTTTTTTGTTAATTTTTTGATGTAAATTCCGTATAAATTATATTATTATTCTGATACTATATTTTAACATGCTCGTTTCTGATCATAGCTCCAAGTTATTCAAAACAGAGAGTATGTATTAATAATTGTATTTAAAAGAATAAAAAAACGAAGAAAAGTCTCGTGGTATTGGCCCAAGGTGGTGACTGCGTTACTTGAACAATTTTTTTTATATAATCCATATTAGTGAGACAAAAATAGCTCTCATACTTTGTATATAAAAATTGGTATAATTTAATTATAATTTTTTCTTTTTTTTTTTTTTGCCAGAAATAGCGATTTGTACTGTTGTACTATAATCATCTAACTACCTCAGTACCTGCCTGTCTCTTTATATATTTATATAAGTTTTATGTATAAAATGTGTGTATGCTGAACAACCGAGAAAAAAACAGCAATTTGATTTGATTATGAGCTCGCCGGGTTGTTCGTTGCGCGTTTTAACATCGTTATAATAATGAACGTTATCGGGTCGAACAATAAAAAAAAAAATTGAAATGAAATTTTATTTTTGTTCGAATCAATTATTTAGATATCGAGAGGTAACATTTTAATGCCCTCACTTTTTCATATAACAGTTATCATTGTTACAATACAAGTTTAATTTTTTAGGCGGCGGTAGGTATACTTTTTAAACATTATACTTATTTTTGTTCGATTTGTGGAGGGAAAGGTTAAATATTAAATGAAAATTTATGACGAATCATAATGCAATGAGATATTTTATGGCACATTTTTTCTGTTTTTTTTTTTTTTAAAAGAAGATAAATGATAATTTTTGTTTATTAAATTGTTATTTAGAAATTTGGTATGAGCACGAAGATAATAAATCAAATTTTTGGTAAGATGAGGGGATTGGTACTTAACTTATATACATAATTATAAAAACTGCAATAAACTGGAGTCTGGTGTAAGTGATGAGCCGTACACTGAGACTGAGAGAAATGGATAATAATAAAGTTAACCTCTCATACAGTTATTTTGGAGCCAACCCTCCCGAATAGTGAATATTACCATTTATTACCATTATAGTTAAAATAACCCGTCATGGATGGGTGTTAATAATAATACTTTGGAGAGTTGGCGCTAAGGAATGGTCGATTTTCGGGTATTAATCACAATAGAGATGTATTATATAACTTATAAAGGCTTATATATAGTTTCATGTTTTAGTTGATGTGAAACTAATTTCAGTTTTTTAATTATTATACGTTATGACCATGAGGCAAGAATTTTTTTTTTTTGCTATATTAGAAAAATTCATTTAAAAATAAAAGTTCCAATCAAGCGTTTTTATTATGTTTGGCTTGTATATATGTAATATGTATGTATGGTTTTTCGGTAAATTTATCTTGTCACATAGTTTATATCATTATATTTTTGTGGGTTTTTGTGCGATTTCATCTTTTTGATTTTAAAACAATTGATACAACACCACTCACATTCTCTGGGATTTATATATATGTACCAATATTGTAAAAATTATTGCTTAATTTTTAATATTTATTGTGCGATCATCATCCGTGCAACAATTTATTTGTCAAAAAACAATAACATTCATTTTTATCAATAATTTATAAAACATATGAGATGAAATAGCACTTATGTATAGAAATATTTAAAACAATATGAAATAAGCGTTGCACACTGCAATTGCAACGAAAACAATTGCCATTGCATAAATGTCAAATTAATTCACTCTGTGATGTTTTATTTTAAACATTTGTGATGATTAGATTGTTTTCTAAATCGTTTAAAAAAAAATTGTGATTGTTGTTAGACAAATAAAGTTTTGTCCTGATGACAAATTAAATAATCAATGGTATAATATTTTTGGTACATGAAAAATAATCTTTTTGAATTTGGAATTTTTAAAAGAGTTTCATCAGTTTTTTTTTTAAATGATTCTCTATTATAGTATAATAATATATAATATAATATAAATAAATATGTATAAATATAATGGATAATATTCTACACAGAAAAAGTCATTCTATTATTATTTTATAAGATGTAACATATAATAGGTAACAATTAAGAATTATAAATTTTTCTTGTTACATGAAAATATTAAGTTTCATTAATTAAAAGTTTTATTCAATGAACTTTTTGTTTGAAAATCGTTAAACTAGCAAATTATATTGTAAACATTGTTTAAGTACTTGGGGTTCATTAAAACCGTATTCAAGAGCTTATCTTCTTTATTTTACTGTACAAAAATGAAAAAGTTTTCGAGGTGTTTCGATTTATTTAATTACCTTAAATTGTATCAAGATTAATTTTTTTTAAAGCGCTTACATGTTTAAAAAAAATATTATTTTACCGCAGAAATAACTAATAGATATTCATTTATTTTTACGTTCTCATTATATTAATACTAATTTATATAATTAAAAGTTCATTGCGTTGAACAGCCAAAGTCCGTTTTTTTTTGTAAGTAGCTCATACGTCAGATCTTTAAATAAATTTGATAAAAATATTATTATAAAGTTTTTTCATATAATAAGCGAACAATTTTTTTTTAATAATTTAATTTTATAGGAATGCAAGAACTTCTGTTTTTTTTTTTCGTTCTCTTAAAATATAAAATGTTTTCAAAACTATAAGAATCCCTTTTAGCTGCTATTTCAGCTAGCATAAAATAATATATCCTTTACCATAGCAATATAACAATATAATAATATAAATATAGTAAAATGCATATAGTTAGACGATATTTAATGAAATTTAATTTGCTTTATAGTTTCTATTTTCATTTTGTATAAATTATGCACTGTCTGCTTACTTATTTCGAATTAAATTCTATTTTGTTGTTATCGTATAGAATTCAAACGTTTCTTTGTTATTACATATAGTTTTTTTATTTTCATTTATCAAACTCATTTTAATTTGATTATCTTCCATCTTATTATCTCTTTAATTCCAACAAAGTAATTTTTTAAATAATAAAAAAAAAGAACAAACAAACAAGGACAGAACTCTTTTCATATTTTTTCTTATTTTCTCGGATCTGTGTGTTAATATGTCTAACAATGCATAATAATAAATTTAGTTTCGTTTCGTTTCGTTTTACTGTATTGCCTTTGGGTAATATTTAAATTGAGAATATTTCTTGTTTTTTATGTTGTTGTTGGCTTCTTGTATACAGTTTTTGGTTTGGTTTTGTTAAGTTTATACATGCGGGAAACCAAATTTTTTTATTATTGCATTATTCACCATGTATCGAGAAAGAGATTGGATAGAATGGTCGACAACTAGGAATGAGATAAAAGTTATGTGTGTGCATATTTGTTGAAACAGTATAAAATTTCAATATTTAGAATATTTTAGTATTATTATAAAAATATAAGGAAAATTTAAATATTTTTACTTATTTTTGTATGTACTGAAAGACCCTACCTAATCTCTTAGGTTGTTTTTTCAATATTACCAAAGAATCAAAATTCCTAAAATTAGTCAGAATATATTAACAAATATATGAATAAAGTTTTTATTTCATTGTAATTCGACTTTTTTGCTTATTTTATGGTAATGCTAAAAATGAAATTTGTATAATATATAATACTTTTTATTTTAGTTAATACTTTTATTTGATAATAGATTTCATAAACACGTATTTCAATATATCAATTTACAAAAATCATTTTGGGCTATGTTACGAAAAATATAATTCAATGATTTTCGCTTAATAGTCAGTCCAATAAGTGTGTTACCCCCCCTCCCATGAAACTTGAAAAAAATATTACCCTATTTTTGCCGAAAATAGTATCTTTTTTAAGTTTTTGAACAGAAAATAGTATGTTTATTAAGTTTCACCTACCTCAATTTTGAAGAAAATAGTAACTTTTTTAGGTTTTAAAAAATTACCCTACTTCGATTGGGTACCCTACTTGCGAGAATTGGGAAAAAATAGTAACTTTTTTCACTTTTACAAAATACAGCGCGGTTTTGTCCGCGGTATTTGAAGACTGAAGATCGTTTTTTTTGCTGTCAACTTTATTTTGAGGCAGTTTTGCAATCGTCGATGAGGAAAAAATACCCTAACTTAATTTTTTAAATTTATCCCTCTCTGAAATCAAAAGCGTGTGCATCTATGGTCAGACTCAAATATCGGTTGTAGTAAACAAGAATTGTAGGCATACTGTTATTTCGTCTGCTGAGAGTTGTTTTGTCGTATATCCATTTTTTGTTGAAAAGAAAATAAACCTTAACGACATAGACATAAAGTCTATTTTCCTTTCAAAGAAAAATGAATATAGGACAAAACAACTTTCAGCCGACGATTACATGTTATAAATCCAATAAATTGATTATCAATATTAGTACAAAAAATTTGGTGGAAAATTGCTAATTCCTGACGATCACTAATGATTATAAATCAAGACAAAATTTACTGAGAATCTGCGGATATCCACGGATATTAACGAACACAAAAAAAAAATATTTTAAAGAAACACATTGGAATATAGTTTGGTTATTTTTTTTTCATCTAAGCAATCGACATTCATTTAGTAAGTTCTTTGCACCACCATATTTGCTTATCATCTTGAAACCTGACAGATTTTGTTAGTTCAACAGATTTATTGGTTTCTACGATTTTTTCATTTATTCTTGTATATTTAATAACATTTATTATTTAGCAAATATTTAATTCATAATTACAAAATAAATCATAATAAACTACATTGAATTAGTGTATATTTGGGCTCCACTTTATTTTTAGATCGCATCATTTGACAAATTTTTAAAAAAACCTGTTCAACATGAGTTTCATTTGTTGCGGATGCTTCAAAAAATGCGAATTTTCCGTGTTCAGCTAATAATTTGCCATCTTCATAACTGACCTGACGTTTTTTATCCAAATCTAATTTATTTCCAATTACTGCTACTTCAATATCGGCTGTTGTGTTTTCTTTAATATGAGTTATCCAATTTTTTACATTTTGAAAGGATTTCTTATTCGTTATATCGTATATAAGCATAACGCATATTTTACCACTATAATCAATTTTAAATATTTCACTCCACCAAGCTCGGCCTGTAGTGTCCGTTATATCTGCTCGAATTATTTTCTGATCGTAATCAATCAGGGCTCTAGTCACATAGTAAGTTTTATCAGGATTTACTTTATTCATTGTGAATTTTTCAGGTTTCATAATACATTCTAATATACTCGATTTACCAACTGACGAATCACCAATTAACACTAATCTGAATTTATAATCATATTTATGTGATGTCACCATTTTCAAATCTTTAATAGCAAGATTAAAACGATATTTGAAAAAATTTGAACTCGATATGTTTTTTAAGAATAATAATAAAATACTGTTTATAAATTGAACCAAAATTTAAATGTTTATGAAACAGGCTACTTTGATTAATAAATGTTAACCTGTTCAGTGACTGGTTCAATCTTCAATACTAAAAAAGTATTACCATATATACAATCTTACCAAACATAATCATTGCAATAGAATTTGAATAGATAGAATTTTCATTGACGAATAATCAATAAATCTTCAAATAATTTAATAGGCTTCGATTTGGTCGCTACAGTCTTATTCAGCGATAAATAAAAATCAGATATATGAAATGACGTTCTTCCATCAATTCTATTTAATTTCAACCAAAGTCTAGTTAATTAAAAAAATATTTTTTTTTTTTTAGAAAATTACTACAAAGTACTTTCAAATTTAAAATTCAAAAAGAGCATCCGTATTATTATTCATATAGGTATAGATAAACCAATGTGCCATTAATTTTTTTTTACCTTCCATTAAATTATTATCCATTTTAATTAAATTAATTTAATTCATATTTTTTAAACTATTTAAATAATTTCCGGTCAGTAGCCAAAGTTTAAAATTATAAATAATAGAATATGTGACAATTTTCGACACTGTACACTACAGCAAACATTATTTTATATTAAAAGTATGCAATAATTTTAATATTAAATCAAGTAAGTTGAAACTCACTTTGACATTATCGGAAAGTAAAATAAATTTTAAATTAAATCTATATTCTCGTAACTCGTACTCATTTCATAGTCATACAGCTTTCATATCAATATAGTGGTGTTAACCCACATAGTGTAAATATTTGGGTTATATGTTGTTTGTTATATGTTTGTGAGTGAAACGGATATTACCTAGAATATTTATATTCTATTCTAGTGATTCGATTGTATATTATGTCAATACTCAACAACTGTGTTTTAAATATTTATTTAACACTCTTTTTTTTATATATATTTTTAATTAAATTACAATTCCATTTTCGATTCAGTTTATGTGTACCGAATCATCGTATTGTAGAAACAAAAATAAAATATTGTTTTATTTGTTTTCATATAAATAAAATGGATTTAAATAGTCAATAAACATAATCAACAGTTTACTACTACTGATATAATCGAAATATTTTCAAATGTTCACACGAGTAATTCTATATAAACGTCTCCGTTTAATTAGCATGACCATATTTGAAGTAACTTTTTCATTGATTGGGTAACTATATTAAATCCATAAGCCATAACGTACCTATATTCATTTCTAAAAACGAATTATCGTAATATACCGAGAGATATTATCTAATCATAAAAACTTTTTGTATCATTTTTAATGTATTCAAATTTACAAAATAAATTAAATTTTCGAAAAATTATTATTGTTTAAAACATTATTTTCTATTTGTATATGAAAATAAAATGCCATTAAACAAATTTTCCTTCATCAACTTAATTACAAGCACATTTTATATAACTCGCCTAGAGACAATTTCTCATTTACTTTCATTTTATACTGTTGTTAACTTTATATAGGTACCTAACATAACACAGTTAAATAATGTATAAAATAGAAAATTTTAATCCTAACTTAGAACTTAAGCTAAACGCTATTTTATATTTAAGTGCATAAAATAATATATTAAGGACCAGTACAAGCATAACAATTTCGAGTACCTCAAAAAAGGATATTTATTTTACTCTTAGTACTCGCCAGCAAGAGCCAGAAGTAGCGTATGTATATAAAAAAAAAAGGAAAAAAAAGAGTTTTTGAAGTATGTTTGCTGAAATGTTTAAGACTAAAGAACATTATATTCATACATAGAGGAAAAAAAAAGGGAAGAGAGAACTACAAAACCATATTTAACTTTTATAGGAAAGTTGGTATATTATAATTTGTATGTCTACATACCTAGTTTAATTCTTATATATTAGGAGTTAAAAGGAAGGTAGAAAGTTCTTCTTAAACACTTAAAATATTAAGACCGACTATTTTATTTTTGTTCTTTATATAAAAATTTCAACATTTCATGATGGCATTTCTACATTATTTTTTTTATTTTTTATATCTCTTTCATGTTAGAAATTATTATAATAAAACACCTCGCTAAACTGAACTCATAATAGTCTACTGTGTAATAGTCCACTGTGTAATAGTTTTGCTACGAGAAACGAGATATTATTACAAAGCAGGGAATCGTAGGGATTCGGCTATGAAGGTTCGATTCTTATCAATTAAACTCGGTTTTTAAACTCGGTTCTGATGCCATAAAGTAGCGGTTCTTTAGATTCGGTTGGGTCTGTTTCCATGTTATATGTTTTATCCGATGTGTGGTTATTGGCGTTGTAATAGAATAATACATATATAAATTACTACATTTTATGTTAAGAATCGAGAATATCAATACTCCACTTTAAAAAAATAACATCAAATTCTACAGCAAATGATTTTAAAATTAATGTTTACTTCCCTATTATTTCAAAGAATTTTTCAAAAATCGAAAGAATATTCAAACATTAAGATATTTACATACTGGCAATCAACATTTAACAATAATCTTCATACTTTCAACAAAAATTTGATTTATCATCAAATATCTTATGTGCGCTTAGTAGCGTATGACTTTAATTTGTTTAATTTGAATGAGCACACCAAGCAGAGACTAGTTTCTTTGTATATGGGAAATTTGCATATATTCCATATATTATAATATATGTTATGTAGGTATATCTACATATATGTATTTTTTCTTGAATTTCTTGCATTGCCTGTCTTTCTATGCTGACGATGAATTCTATGCAATATAATGCTTTCCTCACACATTCAATCATATAATTAGAAACATGAACAAGAGCAAGTGTATAAAGTATAAACAGAATACAGAACGTTCCAAATTGATTTTAGATATATTATTATCTGTCTATATTCCGTTTATATATTAAATATAGAAAACTTCAAACTCTGGTTATGAACTAAATTGCTCTGTGAGATTCATATTTAAGCTTTTAATTTATTTGTAGAAAGACTGTTTTTGTATTCAAGGTAGCAATTTTCTATTTGAACCAAACGGTGATGAAGCAAGTCATAAGGCTCTGCATAACATTTATATATTTATATAAATTTTTGAATGAAACTATTTCTCTAAAGACTAATAATTTTTTTTTATTTATCTGCAGACACCTAGTCGGTTGTATCGGAATCAGAATATTAGCATACTTTTCATTTAATTATTAATTTCATTTTTATTTTGTCTTGCATTCTTTCACTGCATTTTTCTTTGTTTCCATTTTTTTTATTTTTTTTTACTTTTTAATTAGTACAGAGTTTTTTAAACGTACTTATAAGAATTTGACAAAATTTACGTGACTCAAATTATTTTGAAAGATATTTTAAAATTGACTACATAAAATATGCAAGTTTGACAAATTTTCAGTTGAAGTTTTCAATTTTTCCTACTTCAACTAATTAGTAAATAGCTATATATTTTCAACGGTGTACGATCATGAATTCTTATTATTTTTGGTTTTTTTTTTAACATGCAAACACAAAACTCACTTCATTAAAAAATAAATAAATAAATACTTTTGAAATATGTAGCAGGTCTATGAATGTATATTAGCGTGCCCCAAAAAGCAAAATTCTCATATTTCGAGGTAATGTTTACATAGATTGTGTTTTCGAAAAAAAGAAATAAGTCAAAATGTAGGGCTCATATATATATTGGATCAAACTGTATAGTGCACTTTTGGTTTAAATATCTTGAAAAATTAATGGGGAACCTTTACTAATTTTTTTGTATTTTTTTTCGGTTTTGTCTTTGGTCATTAAATCAGAATTTTTAAATTCTTTTAGAGTAATAAAAGATTATAAAGAAAAGTTTTTATAGTTTTAACATTTTTTAATATTTCCGATATTTTTTTTTGCTTATTTAGTTAATCAATCCAAAATCACTCAAAAGCGGATGACACAGTCTCTATATTTTACCATTTTTTTTTCTCCAAAATATAATAATCTGTGCAACCATAACCATTATTCTCCCATAAATACGTTTTATTTTTTAATTTATCATATAAAAAATGGATTCCCCTAATGTATTGTATATATTTTATGACACATGATAATGGGGCTCTTACGTCCGTATGAAACTGATTTTACATAAATTCGAGTGCAGCGTTCAATGCAATATTTTATATATATAGTTCGTGACACTCATCAAAATAATTGAGAAATCTGATTCAGGAAATAGGAAGCTAGAAGATTGAGTTCATAAAAAAACATGCTTTTTCTTGCCATTTATTTTTTATTAAAAACTTACCCTGAACCAATAAATCAATAATTGCTTCTGGACTGTGTCTGTCGTTGACAAGACATATATATTCAGCTGTATCGGTTGACAATGTTGGATTAAAATGTAAGCTAAAATTTTCTGGTAAAAGTGTTATCTGTAAAAAAAAAAAAGAATGGGAGAGAAAGAGAAAGAATATATAAATAATTTGAATATTTTTTTTTTATTAAAATATATGAAAAAAAAGAATTATGTGATTTAAGACATTAACAAAATTTATTTTTTTAACCGTAATTTATGAAATGTTTACTATTTACGCAAATTATTTATTTTACTGATTATTTAAATCTACTAAATTGATGGGAAATGTGGATGCATTGATATATATTTTTTTTCATGCTTATTAGGATCATGAAACACAAAACTGGTAATTACGCTTAAAACAAGGCTAGGAGGTATTTATTAATTTTAACTGAAGTGTACCTGCATACACATTTTCGCTTAATGATTTATTTAAAACGTAAATTGATTTAAAATTACATAACATTTTGATGACTGCAGGCAGATTTGGTAATAAATACAAGAACATTAATAATTTTGAAATGTAAAAAAAACGAAAAATAAATCATCAGCATTTTTATTAATATTTTAATTGTAATTTTTTAAATAGGAAAAAAAATAAAAACAATTGTATGATGTTATAGATTACAGACATTAAACATATACCGCGAGAAAACAAAATTATTATTATTTTTTTAATTTATTTTCAATTTGATCTATTTTCTTTCTTTTTTGTTTTCAGAATTTATGCGACATTTGTGCCGTGGCATGCAAAATTTTACATTTTATTTTAATATAATTTATTTTAATAATATTTTATTTTAATATAATTTATTTTAATAACATTTTATTTTCTGTTTTAAATATTTTTTTTCCCTATTTTTTGTTGCATATGATTAAAGGAAAATTTTGTGACATACGATTAAAATGTAAATTGAACATATATTTTCTTTTAATTATATCGTTATTATACTACTACTATTATTTTATGACTTTGATGTAATAATATTGAAATGAAATTGATTTTACTTCGCTGATTTTACTGAAAAGTAATTTATCATATTTTTCTATTTTAATTTACTAAAATATATCGTCAGTAAAACAAATTGTCATAAAAAGTTTTTAACATTTTCTAAAGAAAACAAAAGTATATATGGATCGATGTGATTTACGAGAAAATGCCAAGCTATATGACTGCTCGTTAAGTTTCGATCAAAAAAAATATGGTTTGACATTTCTGATGATTTTTCTTCTTTTTTGTCTTCAGAAATAATAAGATATGTAAAAATAATAATACGTAAATGGCAGATATACATTACAATGTACAATTTCATTCTATTGTTTAGCAAGAATCTATTAGAACTAACTTTCGACATAACACTGTGTATACTATTTCCCTGGAAATTTTTTCTCTTTTACTAAATGCTTATAATAGAGTTGGATATCATTAATCATGAACCAGAAAGCAGTTTGTTACATCTTAAATGTTATTGACTTCCGTCTTATACTCTGTTAGTATATTGCTTGTGGTAATCAAATACCTTTGTTCCAAATTAAAAAAAAGAAGAAAAAAAACAAAAGCAAAAAGAGAAACTTATATAGGAAATGCAACTAGAATTTTCTCTATTCACATTTTTTTTGCCAAAAACTCCTTCTCCACATTTTTCTAATGTAAGTATTGTAAAAATGTATTGATTTCATTTACTCCAGTTATTTTATCAGAGACATATGTCGAATTCAAGTTTCCAATTTGTTCGAAAACGATTCAGATCATTCAATATTGTACTAGAAATAATTGCATATCGTCTTATGTAAACGGAAAGTTGCCATAGTTGTTAATTTAGTGTTTATTGTGGATTTTGGCTAGGGGTTACATTTTATAAAATTTGAAATAAATATTTTTAGTTTTTATAGTTGATAAAATGACCAACAAGATATCGGTTTGATATGAACTTGCTTTTACAGTTGATAGAATAATATACTGGTAAAAGGTATCTATTATCCTAACATTTTGATCATACGAGAAACGAGATACTCGTACTACTTTCTTTAAATCTGAGCATGAGCATTTTTAATAATATGCTTCTAATAAAATAACTGGAATGGAATGGATATTATTTGGATAAAGTGAAAATGTTGACCAACTCTAAATATATTTATCTGAACATATTAAATATATATCTTTATTTTTTTTTTATCCGCGTAATTGTAACAAATAATAAAAGGGAATGACATGGCCCAGACAATAACCGAACCGACCACTATCATCCATTACATACATCAATGTTATCAGAACCATCTAACCTAAAATAAAGTATTTGAAAAAGAGATGAAAAAAAAAATAAGGAAAAAAGTGCTGACCCATTACAATATATGTTTTGTATCATGTAGAAGGATCATGATGGTCATAACGTTGGTACTTTTATTCTTAAGTATAAAAAGAAAGAAAAAAAAACTTCCTAAAACATTTTCTTTGTCGATATGAAAACCTGGTTAATCATAAACTATAATAACGGATAGCATCTCTAGTTGTATAGTATTAGAAATGACTATATTCTACACATTCGCACAAATTTTCTTATTATCTTCTAACAAACATGTTACATATAACACATAAAATGTAAGATTATAAGAGTAAAAATCTCTAAAATTTTAAGTTTAAATTTTCATAGTTTAAGTTTATGTACAAATATAACTGCACCTATGTAAATTGGATTGCATGAGTGTCGGAGCCATATTATACAATGTGACTTATTATTATATAAATTCTAATATCTTTTACTGTTATAATGTTGCATGGTGCACAAAACAGCATCTTTAACATTATTTCCGACCGTAAAAATGTGTGATTCATAATCATAATAAAGTTTAAAACTGAAAACGTTTTATGTCTTTATGTCTACATAGATCGTATCCGACTAAAGTTACATAATACTATAGAATAATATTCCTTTTACATTATATTTAACATTAAGTAATTTGGTCGTTATATTTTTATATTATATAGAAATCATTTCTATATACATATACTTATACAAAAAAAATGTAAATGTACAATGGAGACGTCGTTCTTTGTGTTAAAATGAAGCCTATTAATTAAAAAAAGAGCATTAGAAGATAGATCCGAAAACAATAGTCAAAAATACCCTAATATAAACTCGATTCTAACTAAATTGAACAAATGAAAAAAAAAAAAATACAAATTAATATAGGTTTTGATTTGAAAGCACATTACTGAAAATTCTAAAACTATAAAAGTGATTGTTAAAGAAAAGTAAACGTAGTTACGTATTGAGCAAATTCAGTTTAAACTTTATATTCTGAAGTGAAGAATGAAAATTAGGCATTTCGTTTGTTTGTTCGTGAACAAGTATATACACACTCTTATTAGATATTTCGATAAATTCTAATCTATAAAAAAAACTTTCAATGCTTAATTTTTTATCATTTCAAATAATGATCGGAAATATTGTCTGATGTTTTATCGATATTTTCATATTTGCAACATTCCGAACAAAAAACTACCAATTAATTTGAGTCATTATTTTTTCTAATATATAACTAGCTCTTTTATACCGTCATGTTCTAATACAAATTTACATTACTTAAAGAGCATCCATAAATACAATACATAATTTTAAAGGTAAATATTTCAATGCTCAAAATGTAATTTTAATTTATTTTAAATCAGTTTTTCGGTACATTATAATTTACCGACAAATAAACGAACCAGATTTACAACTATTATAAATATGTTATGCAAAAAATATATTGTTATTAAAAATGTTTTGAAGATACAGCTGAATGTAACTACATATATTATAAAAAAAAAAAAAAACAAATATTTTCTCTATATCACCTGTCTACTCGTTTACCGTATATTACATATATTAACCAGTAAAATTAAAATACACTTACTCTATGGTTATGTACAAGTGGTATTCCATTTGAATATTGTGCAATTGTTGTAGTTGTTTTCCATTTTAAGGCGTTAACCAGTGAATGCTCATTTACTCCAGGACATGGCAATGTAATATTTTTGCCAGCTTCAGCTATGAATTTTTGGATTGGAATGTTTGTTACGTCTGAAACAAGTACAAAAGAAAAAAAAATTAAGTATAAAAATATATATGAAATAAAATGAATGAGCACACGAAATGATGAATTGTTAAAACATTGTTAGAATAAAAATATTTAGTATTAAGTCTTTTACTCCGAAAAATGCTTTTATTTCTAGTAATATGTATAATGTTAAACATTATATAATTTCGGTGCTAGTTGAGTTAGATTATGGAGTGGTTGGCTGTTATATATTATACATAAATATTATTATTGCACAATATACATACTTAATAAATAGATACACCATAAAATAGGTAAGGAGGTGTGTATGATGGTATGTGTATGAGTGTGTATAGCTATTATACATAATAGAGAGACGAATAAAATACCGAAAAGGGGACAGATTTATGGCTATATGGTTATAAATTTTCCAGTGATTTATGACAATTGTTTTGTATTTTGAACCCTTGATATACAACAACACCACCAACAACATCCTCAATAGCGAGAACATAAGGTGGGTTGTTACGCTGATATAAAAAGAAAATTAGTAGTTTAAAAAGGTATAGATATTTTCGTTTCGGAAAATAAAATTATTTTATATATTCTGTTCTGATGACTGTCAAAAATGTTTTATGTGCGTTTCGATGTCATTTACATGCATAACGGAAAATATGAAAGTCAATTTATTATATGATGTTTAGTCCAGAGTTGACATCTTCGATATTCATAAGTACGCCGGCTATTTATTATATGTTTATAATATAATAATCTAGATAATGCTTAACTACATGTGAATCGAATAATCTTATGGACATTTAAATAAATCTGCATATTGATATTAAAATTATGCTCATTTCCATTCTTAATTAAATATTTAGTAAATATTCAATTTATAAATATTTACAAATCAAAAGTTATGTTAACAAAATTATATATCCAATGCGCGAAAACAAATACAATATATTAGATCATCATAAAATATTTTCATTTCATTAAATACTCTTGATTATACACATAATCTTTAAAATACGCGTACTTCAACTTTCAAGTTGAAGTTAAGTAAAATTATCGTCAACAGGCTGCTTTAAAATTTTAACCGCCCCCTCAACTGAGAGCCGTATAAAATATTATAATTACAAATTATATTCGTTTTATTTTTACCATCTAATTATACTTGCGTAGGTAATATTTTTCATTTTTCTTCTCTTTTTTCACCTTCAAAAAGAATTTTTTTTATATATAGATAGGTATACATTATACATATATCTATACTATATATTTCACTGGTACCCTCTTCAGTGACTGCGAGTGTGGCTGTGATCACTTTACCTTTTATTTTCTTTTAACTTTTACTATCCACCTTGAAAATTATTAAAAATGGTTAATTTGCTTTATATACACAGACGCGAAATAAAGTCAGTTAAGCTTTTAAGTTGATAACAGTCAAGCATCAAACAATAAAAAAAACTTTTCAACATTAAATTTCCTTTGCGGGAGTTAAATTTTTAGATTATATTATTCTATAAAATAATATCATTGGCTGTAACATACATTTATAGTACTACTTAGGGCGTATGCGAATACCTACATATATTTTCTTATTCCTGATGTACGGATGGTTTATTCTATATGATGATCGCATCATCGAATACTTATATTAAAAAAAAAAATAGGTAGTTTCGTTTTTCCGTTGATGCGATTATCGTAAAAATTCTTTTATGAGAATTTTATGTTTTAATTCAAATGAAGCTATAATTTTTAATAAAGTGAAATGTTTGGGTTGTCTACGAGTTACGAGATATACGAACGGGGAATACGTTATATTGTATGATAATAAATGGAAAAGCTGGTGGTGGTAAGTCTGCGTATAAAGGTGCTATATAAGAATAATATTATGAGATTAAAAGTTAATTTATTGTGTTTATCATAATAAAAAAGTGGCAATGCTTTATAAACACAATATTTATTATTTTATAATAAATTGATAAAATAAATTCAGAGAAGTTTTTTATTCCGTGTATTGTAAGAATTTCATGTTAAATTGATAAATATAATTCAAGTATAAAAGCATCTTTCCAAATAATGCATATTCAGTACTTACAAAACTGATTTGAAAGGCATTTGTACGTTGTCCCAAAGGTAATTCAATGCAAAAACCACCGTTCAACTAAAGTTGTTTTATATCACAATGAAAATGATTTTGTTTATATACGAGTATGTATATTTTGAACATACTTTTTTGCTGGTACTGTAGAATTCAATGTATAAAAAATGTTCTTTGTGTTCGAATTTGAATCTTTCAACAAAATATAGCATTATAAGTAGTTTACATGTCAAGATGGGTGCAATGACTAAAATTGAAAATGGATTTGGAAATATATAAGTGCAAGAATTCTGTGATTCAAATTTTTATAATTTTGAATAAATTTTAGAATGTTAGTCTCTAACAATGCGTATTGAAAAAAAACATAATTCAGGATATATTTAATTTGAATTATGTGATAATACCCAACTACTACCATCATTTCCCATAATCATTATATAAAATATAAAGATACATTATATAATATGCTTACGTTACCAATCAAAATTCATGTAATATTAGAAAATTTTATCAGATCTTTATCTGGTACAAAATTTAGTTGAACTTTTAACATAAATTTTTCGAAAAGAAACAAAAAAGGCCAGCAATCAAATAAAAAAAAAATACCTCTTTCAAGAAAACGCATTTTTTTTTCTTTTTTGTGTTGCTCTTAGCCTGACTTGACTTGATGTATTTTTATATTATATTCTTCTTTTCGTTCATATTACGATATTTTATACAACAACACATCAACGATATGCCAGAATAGAAGAGAAAAAGATAACCATAACTATCCATAACAAAAGCTTGTAAATGTTTTTATTGACCTTCAGCATCTAACAACGCCATAAATCTATCAAAGATGGTGAACGTGAAAGGGATAATCTTACAAAGAAGTGGCCCAAATAGGTTGCCTGATGTTTTTAGGCTTCACATATCTATCCACAAGCACACTGACAAAATCACAATGTAAATGTACATTGCTTGCCCGCTTTTTGAATGGTGAAATAATTTATATGCTGTCGAAAAAACTCAATACAAGTGACATTTGATGGCATAACAAAATGGGTTGTTACTATGTCTGTTTGTCGTGATGATGATGTGGTACGTTATAAACAAAGTTATTGTGTGGGAAAGACATTAAGTGAGAGAGATAGCGGGGAGGAAGGCAATATTATTATTATTTTTTTTCTTCTTCTTTTTGTGGGTCGGAAATTATGACACCACGCAAACATTTAGTAGATACCTATGTCGTAATTTGGACTACACAACTAAAGCTATTATTTGGATTATAAATTTATGGGAAGGAAGTGAAAATTTTTTAAATGTCAATTGGGAATACTTGTGAATGAGGTGCACTTAAAAAAGTTTAACATTTTATATGTAACAGAAACAGAAGTGGTGAATTTAAGCACTGCTGAGCTTCATATTACTGTTGAACTACAGCTACAGGTATAGTTGAATAGAAATAAATCGAAACATACCTACATTTACTCGTTCGAGATATATGGTGACAATTATTTTTTGTTTTTGTTTTTTTTTTTTGTGGTAGTGAAATTGTGCATAGAATGCAATTAAATTTTCATTATTTTAATAAAACGAGTTTCAGTGCAGTAATTTTAATTTTCTTCACAAACCATATAACCATAAGTTAAATATAAAAAATGCTTTATTTAATTTTTATTTTCATTTCATATTTTTTTTATGAAAATAAAAAAATTGCTATATATAATATATATATATTTAATTATCACCACTTTTAATAAAGAAAAAATTACTGATGAAAATAATTTAAATAGCTATTATCTATATTTTTTTAGAATTTGCCTCTTGTCAATCTACAATATAGAACAATAGAATCTGATCTTTATTCATTTTGATGAAATGTAAGCACCCTTATAAACCCACATTATAGACCATTTCTTAAATATTTATAAAATTCTTGGTATTTCTTGTTGATACTAATTCTTTCTTATTGTTCCTAATTCCGTTTAATACAGTTTTTCATATGATTCAAAAATTTAAGCATAATCCGTGGTACATTTTTAAGCTAAACACATTTAAGATAACGTAAAAAATATATACAAAATAGGCAATATCACATTTTGTTTTCGTATTTTATATTTTATGCTTCATAGACGGCATAAACAAAATACGAGTACACATTTATTTCTAACTACAACATAAATATTTAAAGCTGAAAAATATTCCTAAAGGCAGAAATAGATTGGCAAAATTATTACTTGAAATTCAGATGATATTTACAAAGAGCTTCCTCGCACACAGTTTATCTAAAGAAGATAGAATATAGTATAATTTAGTTACTCGTGATTAGTATCCTAGCAAAGCAATTGTATATACAACTTCCTACGGTGAGCTTAAAATATAATAAAGTCCAGCCCCAGCAAAATAACATTAAAAATAGTTAAATTTACAGCCTTTAATTATTTAACTATTTAACTATTTAACTATTTAACTATTATATTTTTCTAAACGTACCTTTTGCTTCAGAAGAGGTTTTGAAATCTAAGCGCAACTGTATTCTTTTTTTTTAACCACTGTTCAGTAACCATTCCATTTTTAATCGATTCAATAACAAAGCTCGCTATGAGAAAACAAAAATGAACGAACGAATGAATTTATGTTAGGTAAATAAGTAATAGATCTCTTCTTCTTTTTTTTGTGTCTTCCCCGCCTTGTAACAGTTTTCCTCTTTTTTATTTGGCTGTAAATTAAGGACAAAGTTCTTGCTTGCTGCCTTCTTGTTTGCTTTTAATTTTAATTTTTTCACATTTTATGTGACAAGGACACCAAAAAATAAATATTTTTTTTTTACCCTATTCAAATATTAAATTAGGATTTCTCTTTCGTTTAGGTTGTATAGTTTAAAAATACAATTTTGAATAATTTATATATTTGTATATCTTCTGGGTTATATTAGCAGTGCTATACTTTTCATTTTTTCATAGAAAAACCATATTTTTAATTTTAAGCTTAAAAGTTTTGGAAGGTACAAACACACATATTTCAGTAGAATTTACAGTAAGCCTGCAATCTTATTTCTCAAAAAACAAAAAACAAAAAAAAAAAAAGGTAAGAGAAACACAAAGATGATAGAAAAGAATAAGAGATATTCTGGATAAGGTTTTTGGGTAATATTTATGTTTTTAAATATGGCTTAAATGAGAATCAAATTCAAAAGAAAAAGAAAAGAAAAAATATTTAAGCCTATTGTATTTTGTAGTTTATTCTTTATTTACCTTTCGAGTAAGCATATTTCCAAATTTGAATACAATAAATATATTTGAGCTTAAAATCTCCTTCAAATTGTAAAACTTCCGTGCAAATTTGTTATTATAATTTGAAATTTAATTTGAAATTTAATTTGAATATTTATTTCTATTTTGACTGTGTAGATTAACTACTCCACAGATTTTTTATTATTAAAGTATTTACTTATATACATAAATGTTGCAGTAACACAATAATGAGTTAAGTACCATTACAAAATATCGAAATACTACAAAATTCAAGTGTCATTGAATAATTATTATTCTATTCAAAATTACAATAATCATTATTTGTGACGAAGAGGCTGACTACGGTCACAAAAGTATCTTACACCTGTACACAAAATTAAATTTATGGCTATCCGCATACAAGTCTGAAAACCATTTATTCAGTTTACCCACTTCAATTCGCCTACATCATTTCTATCATAGACTTATTGAGATATAAAAAATTATACTTATTCTGTATTCAAAATTACCGGAAATAAAAAAAACGAAAACAAAAAAAACTCATTCAAGTTAACTTGACAAAAATAATAAAATTTTGAAATACAAAAAAAAATACAACGCTACAAAATAAATTTTGTAATATGGAACAATGTCGAAATCTCTCATTTATAAGGTACAATTTAGAAATTGTGCAATTTGGATGGATTATCTAATGGCTCGTATAAAATGCGACCCTTCACTTATTTGGATTCTCCTGTGATCAAAATGTGTTGTGAGCCGCAAAAGACTATATTAATAAAATTCAGTTTGAATTGTCTTAAAACAGTCATGCAAATAAATGAGTCCAACGCCTCCACCATCATTTATATATAAACTAACCAAATTCTCTAATATGTGTTAAGCTGTTTTCATAATATTTCTATTGTTTGCTCTGTACCTTAATATATGTTTCGAAGAAAATAATTTAGATACAGGGAAAAAGTTTAATTTTAATTTACTCTAGGTTCAAGGTTCCACTTCTATTTATGTGTGGGGGCCTCTAGCATAATTTTAGTTAAAATACAAAGTGATTTAATATATTTAAATATAACTACAATAAAACTGTAAGAAGATATTTATAAACAATCTTATGAGTGAACACGACTTAATATAATGTAAAAGCGTTATGCGGTAAAATGTATATTGGTGCGGTATCGCAGAGATTATTATTGTGTAAAAGGTCCTTTTGCTATTTATTATTTGGTAAATCACAGGATTTTGTATCAGCATCATAATAATATCACATATTTCCGTGTAATTTAATAATAAATAATATTATTAATGAATATTAGAATATATCGCCATGACATACTATTATTATAAGTTTAATGAACAATATTATATTGTATTAACAGCAAAGTTTAGCCCCATATTTTATGTTTAGGCATCGTGCCTTTAAAATTATTATTATTATTATTATTATTATTTCATATTTATATTAAACTTCGTCGATTCTACAAAACGTAAATGATTTATTTATTATTATTATTGCCTTTATATTTGAATTTGTTGTAATAATAAAAGATTTTCTCGCTTGTCATAAGTTGAACATTAAATTATTGAAAAAGATTAATTAAAAAAATTAAATACATGAAAATATTCAAACGATATAAATAATTATGTTCGTCAAATTCAAATAAAAACTTAATTATTATTTTAATTATAATATTTATTTTATATCATTTTTCACATTTTTCTATGATATTTTTAGTGTGATGCATAAATCTTATTGTTTTTTCTAGCTGCGAAATGTGTCAAAATAGAAAATACTATTATAAAAATTATGATAATAGAAAAAAAAAAATCTATACCTACTATGCAAATAATATTTTATTTCATAAATACATACTATCGGAAAATCAAGTTCCATTGCTATTTTTTTTTTCATTGTATCAATATTAAAATCGATGATACTTTTAATAACTTCAAAAGTTAATTAGATTTAAATAAAGCATTATTAAATTGTAAGCTCGCATTGTAATTTGCATATAATATGCTTTAAATATTATTTATATTATGTATTTTCACATAAAGGTGTTATAGAAAAACCAACAAATTTATAGCCAACATTATTGGAATGATACGTCGGTTAATAGTTCACATATCCTTTTACCAAACGTAGTTCATTGCTCGCATATCATTCAAACAAACAAGCACTGGGATAAAATGTAGGTACATATGCATTATATATTTTTTTTTCAATTAATATGTAAATGTAATCCAAAGCTAACGGCCAGTTTGATGTTTGCTTTTAAATACAAATTAATAATATTTTAAAATAAATATTCGTATTATAATCTAATTTGCTTTTGAATTCATTCTTTACCAAAACAGTAAAGTGGTATAGCACATAAAAATGATATAGTCAGGCATATTATAAAACAATATAATAGTCGGCATCTACATAAATTATTCAAAATCAGGTCGACTGTTACATTTTCAAAGTAAACAAATCGTTTTGTTTTTCAATCTCTCTATCTGTTATACATATATTGTACCTATAACACACACATATATATATATATAAATATTATTTGTTAGAAATGTAATTATCGTTAAATTTGATGATAGTTTTTTTTTAAAGTTATTATAAATTAAATTACATAAAATTAAAAATAAATTAAATTTATTTTCAATTTTCAAAATTTTAAATTAGGTTTTTGAGATAATTACATTCCAATTATAACATTTATATTTAGTTATAGGTGCTCAGTTTGAATCATTGAATAAATAAATAAATAAATAAATAAATAAAGGAATATTCAAATATATGAATTTTCGAATATCTGCATTTAATATGCAAACACAAAAAATCGAGGAATATAAAATATTCTCGTTGCATACAATTTTGGATATTGCAGTTATTTATGATTAGAATATTTTTTTCATTGTGCACACAAATACGATACGTGAAGAATAAAAATTCCCATTTCGTTTTTCATTAAATAATTTAGTGGGATTTTTCTTTTCCATTTTTTTCATTATTATTTATCATTAATATTATTATTATTATTTTTTTTTATCAATGTAATTAAGGATTCGTTAATATGCTTTGAAAAGCTGTCTTTTTCTCAATGTTAGTGTCATGAGCTTTTCAATTTATTTACTTATATAATATCTTTTTTTTTTATTATTCTTTTAAGAGTTAAGATACACAAAAGAAAACAGATTATCCTTTTTATAGATATCTGTATAAAGTATGCGTCGTTGATGATGAAACATTGAAAAGGTAGAAATAAATACGAAAAAGAATAAAAATAAGAAAATAAAGTGAGATCCATCGTCGTACATCTTACCCTCTTTCGTCTTTCTATAGAATGAATATATGTAGAGTATTACTTTAGCTGCTAGAGGCATAATCTCAAAGGATATCATAGTCATGAATTATGTAGAAAATTGTTGGCAAACCATTATTATATACTTATGTGGTACTTTTGAAGGTTTTAGACTCTTTAATATATTGTTGTCGTTCTTGTGTCATATATACACAAAACACAACAACACAATAAAGTTAAATGATTGAGGATTTTCGGGGACAATTTTTGTTTTTGTTTCACAAATGTTACAAAACAACTCAACTGATGTACCTAACGTTACCGCTACCGTTATCCTATACTTCGACTATCATGTTTGAGGTATTATAATATCTTTTTATTCCGTAAACCTCTATTATGATTCATTTACTTCTTGGGCTAAATATGATATTTAACAGTTTTTGCACGTTTTCATGTCCTTATAAAATAAGCACGTTGTTTTTTTTTTCTTCTTTTTTTTGTTGGTGCTCACAAATTACACCTTATACATTGTGAATCTACCCTTCTTGTGTAAAAGGTATAGGTAATGTTAAGTGTGCATGTATTGATGTCTATAAGTTTATATACCAAAACACGTAAAATAGCAACGTTTTTAATTATATTTAACGTCACAATTCATATATGGGTACAGAACTTTATACTTATTATTGTATATTATTATAACGATACCAAAGCAAAGACCCAAATTCAAATATAGGGTTTAAGGACACAATACCTTCCATTGCAATACGATGGACAATGAACGAACAGAATAGACAACAATGAAACAAAAAAAAGAGATATTTTAATTAAAATGTAACATACTGTGTGATGCGCAAAATGTCAAATAAATAGAACAGATTTCTCTTGAAATACTCTTTCAATAGATTTATTTAAAAAAAAACATTTTAATTCATATTACATTTTTACATAACGAAATAAAGAAACATAGAGGTTAAATGTACTCTTCTAACTCATTATATGTCATATTTATTGAATGTGTCCAGAAAACAAGTACATACTGAACTTAAACTATTTGTATACCACTGATATGTTAAAAAATAACCGGAAGCTTTTACATCTCTTTTACATACTTAAAAAATATACACTCCACTGAACATTTAGGGATTTAGGTTCTTTGTAAATTGTCGACATATTAGAAGAGTACACCAAACCTCTATGTTTCTTTCTTTTTTTATGCATTTTTACACATATTTCTATTATCACTAAATAATAAATTGTAGTGAGAATATGATACTATTGATATTATTAAATAAATAATAGGGTGATAGACCACGAGAAGTATTACCTTGTGGGTAACTACCGCACGTCGAAGATCTAAACGTGTCTGGGGACGTTCATAAATTACGTAACACAAAATCGGAGATTTTTGGACCCCCCCCTCTTTTGGAACACTCTTGTAACTTATTCGCAAACCCCTTCCCCCCATTTGTAACGTAACGCATCAAGAAACATAAACTACTGAATATAACATATTTTTGACTAGTATGCTTAAAGATAATGAAATTTTTACTTTTCAAAAAGAAAATTTGTGTGCAGCGCCTATATATAGTACTGTTTCAATGAGAGTCAGTTAGAGTCTCAACTATAATGTAACATGCGGTATAGTATGGCGGATTGCAGACTTGATAAACAATTATCTGAGATAGTATCTCTGATAAGATAAATCTATTTCCGAAAATGCTTCAAGATATAAGATAATTATAAAAATTTAAGATGAGATACTTATCTTATACCTTATCTGAGATACCTTTGAGATACTTTTTTGATATTTCATTGAATGAAAAATAATTGTATGATTCATTCAAAAAAATATTTAAAAGGTATCTTAAAAAGTATTTTAAAAGTATCTCAGATAAGGTATAAGATAAGTATCTTATCTCATATTTTGGGATTAATAAAATATAAAATTGAGTGCATCCGATAAGAGTTTTAATTTATTTTATTTTAAAGTTCTATAATATTTTTAATATTATTTCACACTCAACATAATTTACTTTTTGTAGATTATAAACATTTACATCATATTTATAAGATAAGATATGAAGTATCTCAAATGTACCTGAGATAGTTTTTGAGATGGTATTATCTTATCTGCTTCATAGAACTGACAATTTGTAAATACAAATTGTAAAAAAATACACTGAATTTCAACAATTTACTAAGAAGTATAAAGAACTTCTTGTTTTACCAATGAAAATTGGATATAAAATCTAAAATAAATTGTAGAATTGTAATTACAATTTAACTGAGCTTCATACCCAATGTTAAATTGTAATTACAATTCTAAATCTTATCTTTGATTTTATATTCAACTTTTAAAGTAAAGAAATGATAAGAAGCGTATGTATAAAATTTGTTTATTGGTGTTACGTAACGCTTGTCCTTAAGGCCCCTCCCCTGCGTAACGGTTTTATAACGCAGCCTACAGACCCCCACCACGCCCCTCTGAGCGTTACATAATTTATGAACGTCCCCTCTTTAGTAAGTGTACCTTCGAACGGGGAGAAGTTTGTTATGTTAATTTGATTAGAATTAGAATGCAAACTATTTGTTTGATATATATCAAAACAAGAAAATGTTATAGGAATATTTTATCATGCTCAACTTATGAACTAAAAAATATTTCTCACTTAATACATATTTTAAAAAATTTATTTTTATTAATTAGAAACCCTAATCTAAACGATATTTAAATTTTTTTTTAATAATTTTTATTTTTTTTTATAAATTCAGATAGAACATTACTTCTAATTTACTTTCATCTCATTTCTGTATCAATGCGGTATCTCAATATATTTGCTAATGACTAAACAAAACCCATATAGATTTTCAGCATTTTTTTTTCGTTATTGTGTTTGTATTTTACATAGGCCACAAGTGATATTTTTGATACCTGAATAGTGTGTTGGACTGGTGCCATATTGTTTTACCATAATACAAAAAAAAGAGAAGTGACATGACGGAAAATAAAATGCCTTTTAATTGTTATTGCTTTTGAAATAAATCTCTCTGCGACGTTAATTCAAAATCAATTTATTTTCGCTCTTTTTTTAACTGTTTCGGATTGAATAAATTATTGACATTGAACTGCGCTATTTTTTTTTTCAATCGATGGTTAAAGACGCAACATAAAATTGAAAATTGAAAATCTTAATATTTAAAATTAATAAATATTTAATAGAATGTCGGCGAATAATTTGTATTTCGTCAATTTAAAAAATTGAAAAATGATTAAGCTTGTATTGTAGTCATACACACACACACGCTTTTGTTTTCTGGGGAGGGCAAATTTGAAAAAAAAATTGAATTAGGTTCATATATTTAATATATTTTCTACAAAAAAATCGCTAAATATGTTGAGTAAATAATAACCCAATATTCGATATATCAAAAACATATAGCCTATGATTATTAGCATTTTCAGTTCTGAAATCAAACGCCAAATTCTACTAGTAAGAAATAATAGTCCAAATATTCAGTAAAAAGTAACGATTTTCTTTATTAACTTTCTTCCCCGGCTCTAGAGATAAGTGTTCCATCTCCTCTTTGATGAATGTATAATATAACACTCTCTTTAGTAAAATGTGTAAGTCCGGAGTTTTTGATATATCAAATATTGGGTTTATTTACTCAACATGTTGAATAATTTACCGAATATTTAAATAAGTGTCTATTTAAATACCAATAATAAAAACATTTTATCACGTTCAAAACTGAACAATAATTTAAAACTTAAGAAGAAGTATAATTTGGAATAGCTGACCATTCAATTGATTTAAACAACACAAAATAGAATAAAACAACATCAAAATAATGTGAAAAACATGTTTAAAGATATAAACCAGGAATGGAAAAGAAAACACCATGTCTTTTATTAAAAATGACATGACATTTGTCAAAAATGTTTAAATCAATTTTTTTTCATAAATCAATTTAATTAGAAAGTGAAATTAAAAGCGACAAAAACACTAAGTAAAAATATATTACCATTCAAATTAATGCGAAAAACAAGAAAATAATAATTAATTAATGACAAATAGAATGAGAAAATACTTTCAAAAATTTCATAATTTGTTCACAAAAAATAAGTAAAATCAGTACCAATTGAAGTTAAAAAAATAAATAGCAATAATAAATATGCAATTTTGACGTCGTCGTCCAAGTTCCTATCAAGATTATTATTATACTCGTTATTATATGTATAATATAACTAGCTGAATTTTAAATAATTAGTAATGGAAAATAAAAAAAAACAAATTTTTGTCAAAAATTAATGAAAATTGGTTTATATCGTGATTTAAATCATTCTATCCCTAAATATAAAACCCAAAAATTGAAAATTAACACAATATGCGAAACTAAATAATCATAATTTTAAATTTAATAAGTTATGAAAGATCAAATTCAAATTATATTGGATCTTCTTATTATTCAGAAAAAGTATAATGAAGTACAGAATTCAATTTAATTTCAAATTAGTTTATACTAATGTTAGTTTATAGAATCTCTGTGATATTATAAATATTTCAAAAGAAATGTGATAATTTTGTTACAATTTTGATAATTCTGTCTTAATATTTATTTAGTTTTATGTAAATTTTAATTAAGTAAGTTTGTTATTATAATTTATATTATAAATTGATAATTAGCAATAAAAATGTCTATGTCGATATCTAGTTTTTTTTTTATGGAATCCTACTTCTGATGATGGTTGAAACAAATCGAATATAAGGCGAAAAATTATTCATTTTTTTTATTGACCTAAGAATTCTTGGAAGTACAAAAGCACCAAAATAAAAATAAATCATCAGCATTTTCATTAATATTTCAGTCGCGATTTTTTAAATAAGATAAAAGAGACATTAAACATATACCGCGAGATTTTTTTTTTTTCAATTTATTTACATTTTTATCTATATTTTTTTCAGAATTTATGCGACTAAAAATTCTTGTTGTTACAGAGTGGGTATAATATGGTTACGTATAATAAAATTGGTGTAACAGTAGAATAGCACATAAAAATTGTTTATATTAAACAATAATAATCGATAAGTACTTATTATATTATAACTATTTAATATAAACATTTCAAATTCTCAATATTACGCGA